>PYXC01001489.1:977500-1045000 GCA_015244755.2 Tenualosa ilisha
ATCCACTGGAAGCTGACAAGAAAGCGTCATCTCCAAACTCAAGATATTATCTTCTACCATCTCCACCCTTTCACCCATAAAGCTCTAGTGTTGTGGTATACATGCATTGCTGAACTAAGGGAAATCTCTGTATTCGTTTATTATTATTATAATTATTATGGATTACTATGGAAAGCATGTGCTTACATGTTCATCCCAGATGCATTCAGTAGGGCACTGCTTTAATGCTGACAGTCTGTGGCTCGTCTTCTGTGCAAAGAGGATACAGTCAGGATTATGAACTAGTTAAAATATGAATAATAATATTAAAATAGAATAGATATGGATGCAAATAATGACAGCACAGTCCCCTTTCAGAATATCAAAAATGTAACATTTTCTATGAAAACACGTGATGTAGAGCAGTACGGTATGTGCACGTGAAGACGTCAGAAATGCCAAATGTCTGAGGAGGGTCTGTTCAAAAGGCTGTGTGGTTAGCAATGCACAATGTTATATACGAAGCAATTGCTCCTGGAGCTGAGTAGCGGTACGCAACACGTCCGAATTCCCTGAGTGCCATTGTCCCCTTGTCAGCAGACACATCTCAATGCATACATTACACGCTTGATCTGTTGTGCTGGGTCGCCTCCTTCTTTGACAAATTATTCACAAATCACGTCAACCAGAGAGGTTTTAGTAAAACCTTCCTTCAATTTCACACGCACTACCATTCTGGGGAGAACTCGGGAATGAAACCTGTGCGTCTCAGCGCGCATTTTCTTTCTGCTTTTACCCTATTGCACTAATCATTCAAGGGCAGACACGGCAGAGCAGATGTCGCTTTGGGTGGTGACCACCAGTCGCCCAGGGTCTTTGCGATGACATCTTGGTTTCGGGGCGACCATTGACGCGACGTTCGTAGTTGTTTGTAACCCCCTCTCACGCTTGAGCGAGTCCTCCGTTTGTGTGTGTGTGTGTGTGTGTATGTGTGTGTGCCTGCGCACAGAAGCCCCGCCTCCCACTCCCCACGTCTCTGTATCATCCCCCTTAGCATTCACGATAGCCTCTAATCGTTGATCTCAAATCAAGTACCGAGCACTGTGCCACCGAAAAGGTGAAGAAACGAACAAAAAGAGAAGATGGAGTAGCGCGCATGCACCCATCCATCTGGCAGCCTCACGCGATTTCTTTGATGGCTTCACGTTTTCGCTGGAGTACTCATTCATTGCACGGTGAGTTAAGAGATGGGGGTCGGGGTGAGGTGGTGGTGAAATAAGCGTGAGTGAGTTTGTATCCAGCTATTGTCTGTTGCGTCCCAGGGTATGTCGAGTGCTCTGTTTTAAGATCCTAAAGTTATCCTCTTTCACAAAACCTCCGATATTTCCGTACTCTCGCCATATTCATACGTAGTAAGATGTGTTGTTGATGGGCAGGGACGCCTTCTGTCTAACGTTACAAGAAAAGGGCGAACACGCGTTGAAGATGAGATAAGTGGTCAGCACATGATGATGATACACGTAGTGTCATCATAATGTGAAAAATAACGATTTGATCACGTGTAGGCTCAGAAAGACACCTGTCTCGACGTAGGTGCAGAAGAGCAATTTATTTTGCCTCTGACAAAATTTCTGTCTCTTTCTCCGTATCACCCTATTGATCTTTTAAGAGTCACCGTCGCCCTAGGGCTAAAGACCAAGGAGGAAATAATCACTATCGTTACATTGACATAAACGTTGTTTCCCTTTCACACGCAACAGAAACAGTAGTCCATAGCGTGCCTTTTTAATGTTTAATGTTTCTCTCCCATGATCTCGTTATGCCTAAGGATCCATCTAACAACCGTCCACCTGCCTACATCCAGAGTCAAAAGGATTAACTTTTGATACGCTGGCTTTAAAAGTTTATGTGAGCTTCAGTCACCACTGGACATAATTAGAGTTGGCCTGTTATCTGAGATTGGCAAGGTTTTGAAACGAATTAATGAATAATCAGCCCGAGAGGAGAACATTTCACATTTTTGCACTGAACTGCAGTATGCCATTAAAAGTTAAATGTATTTCACGAGTCATGAAGAGGCTTGGGGGGACAGGGGGGGAATCAGACAGCCAAAACACTGTGTTCCCAAAGTAACGTTAGACGAGGTGCTACTGTGTCTCATTATTTGTTCAGGTTAAGCATTAGGCTTCAAATGTGAATGCGTGTGCTTTACGTTAAGACTTTAATGACTTAATGGATTTAGCCAAGCGAGTTTGAAAGTAAAAGGGTGTAATAATAACTTGTCTCTGTCTCTTCAAGTTTGTGTTTTTCAATTATGATTATGCTCATACTGTATATTACAGTCAGTTTAAGATTTTTCTTGTAATCACCTCTGCCATGATATAGGTTTGGTGTGAGTTGGCTTGTGTTTTGGTTACCTGAAGTGTTGGTATATTAGCTGGTATAGCATGTTTTAGGCACTGCAAACAAAGTTGCCAGCTGTCATGTGCTGTTACAGTTGCTAACTGCATACTGATACTCTCCTTCTAGTCTAACACTCCAAAGGAATACGCGTTTTACTCAGTGGTGTATTCCAAAATGCCAGATATCAGATGATTTGATTGGATTTGTACCAATTTGCCTTAATTGAACTATGACAGTCATATCTGTCCAGTGCTGTGGCAGGGCTCTATTATTGTGCTCGATGTGGTAGCAATTAAGTCGTTCGGCCTCTAAATGCCACTTGAATGCCGTCCAGACCATAATTACTTTGCCGAGGCCATCCCTCCCTCGGCGTCCCAGCCTGACAGAAGAGTTAGCCTGTAGTGTCCAACCACTCCTTAGGAGTTGCCCTGCTCTCAGACTCAACTGGTCAGACATTTGTTCAGAAGGCTTCAGACACATGTGCTTGGAAGCATGTGTGTAGTGTGTGTAGCGTTCAGAGGCATGTGTGGAGAGAGTTTTAGAATCATGTGTGTTCATATATGAATACGCAAACTGCAGTGTGAATACGCAAACTGTCCCTCATTAACGCCTGTGCTTATTTAGTACAGGCCAGTAAATAGGGTCAAATATGTGTTTGCCCCCCTCCCCCCCTTTCTGCCTTGGTAGGAGAGCTGGAGACAACAGATGTGTGTTCACACACATGTTCTGTTTTTCTGTGAGTTCACTGACCACCTCTCGTCCTGTATTTCCTAAAGGAGGATTTTGTTTTTCTTCCCTTGACACCTCTATTCTTAAATTTGTAATTTGATCATGGTGCCTCTGTATCTCTTGTCTTGTGTCGCAGCGTGATCCGCAGGTACTATTCATGATGCCACCACAGGAAGTAAGACTTGCTCAGTTAAACATGCTCAGTCTTGGCTTCTTTTATAGATTCATTTTTTTTATAATCTCCATAGTACTACACCTGAAATGAGACTTCCCTACACCTGTGTCCTGGGTCTGTTCTTTTTTTTTTAGTTTATCTCACCCTGTGGACTGTGTGTATTATACATCCTGTGTACTATACACCTGTGGACTGTGTGTATTATACATCCTGTGTACTATACACCTGTAGACTGTGTGTATTATACATCCCTCGCTGTATGACTACCCTTGTTACTATTGTGTGCAGAAGTGTGCAAGTGTGCGTATACCAGTTTCAGAGTATCAGAGTAGTGTGTGTTTAGTGCTTATGATCATTGTGTGTGTGTGTGTGTGTGTTTGTTTGTTTGTGTGTGTGTGTGTGTGTGTGTGCTTGCACCAAGGGGCTCAAACTCGTGACCTTGGCATTGTCTGTCTCTGGCCTAGAGCACATTTGTCAGGGAGACTTTAAAGACGTACAGCAGCAAGCTTGATATTGATTCAGTACAGAGAGAGTTAGTGTGTAGAGCAGCAGGGTTTGGCACAGGTGCACGGCCCAGTGTTACCCAGGCCAGACGTCTGGTGATGAATGCTGCTGACTCCTCAGCCCCTCTACAGCCTGCCTGGCCCTCTCTGGGGAACTGCTCTTCTCCTGGAAGAGCATCTTTAATTCTTAGAGGCAGCCATTGCGGCTAGCATGAACCTTGTCACTTTGCTCAGACAGGATCTTAATTTAATTATACAACTTCCACCGTGGAAGCTTTTTACCCCTCCACCCCCCCAAACACACACACACACACATACACACCCTTAGAGTATATGGATGGTTATTATGCTGTGGAAATAAAGTCCCGGAGAATCCAGCCTTGAGCTCAAGATGACAGAACATTGCATCATGCTTTCTACATCACTGGTTCATAGGAAACCTGGGAAAACATAGAAGAACACTGTGTCTACTGAACTCGCCACAGGAAGAGTCTTGTCCCTGTTTGAGTCTCCTATGGCTGCCTGTTAGCAGTTGGCCCAGTGTGCTGTTCGGAGAATGGACACCCATGACGGGAGAGGCTGATATGACTGTGCTATCCCTGCATGCACTGCTTTGGATTCTGGTGGCAAGTGATGGAGCGAGCGCTGCCAAACACACCCATCACTGCAGTGTGAATACGCAAACTGTCCCTCATTAACGCCTGTGCTTATTTAGTACAGGCCAGTAAAGAGGGTCAAATATGTGTTTGCCCCCTCCCCCCCTTTCTGCCTTGGTAGGAGAGCTGGAGACATATTTGCATTCTCTCCACACCGTCCGGCAACCAAGGAGAGGGCAAAAGCAATCGGGATCTGTCAAGATGCATTACTGTGTCTCTTTGGCTCGTGTTGGCATTCAGACCAATGATGTTGGGGACATTTTGGGCTTTCTTGTCCACACTGTGAAGCTGATTGTATTTTTTTGGAGCTGAAACTGGCTGAAGCTGCGTGTTCTAAAATAGGTCACATGGGAGATGATTCATGATGTGGCTATTGGGCTTGGGAGGTATGAGAGCCATGTGCACTTTACCGACCCTAGCTGATGTGGAGTCTGACACTTTAGACTGTGTTAGTGTCAACACGCATGCAGCTTTAACAAAGCAGTACACACACACGCACACACACACACACACACACACACTGTCAAAATCAATAAGACATTAAGCTTTTCTTGATGGTTACCAATGAATGCATTCATGTCTTATTATATGTGAAGCTTGCCCTCACATCACACAGTGGCCTCCTTTATATGGGGAAATCCATTACCCTCTTTAGATTCATTTTAGATAACCCCTTGCTCTCATGCATACATACACACACACACACACACACACACACACACACACACACACACACACAATGACTCTAAATTACCACACCCCACCGTTGGTGTCCACAGATGTTCGAAGGCTGCATTTAGCCTTGAGATGTGGGTTAACACAGATAGGGTTAACCTACAGCGACTGTGAGTTGAGTGTGTGTGTGTGTGTGTGTGTGTGTGTGTAAATGGGGAGGGGGGTGGTTACCACAATGGCAGGGTTTGTGTGTGCGTGTTTGCCGAATGGGGTTACCTCAGATTGTGTGTTTGTGTGGAGGGGGGTTACCTCAGAGGCTGGGTCTCGTGTGTGTGTGTGTGTGTGTGTGTGTGTGTGTGTATTGGGTGGCTCTGCCCCCTGATGGCTGATATGTCTGCAGTAGTGTGACAGGCCGCCAGTGCCCAGGGGAGTGTTTTGGATCTAAGAGGAGATGGAGCCAGAGCTCATCTTCCACAGGATATGGCCTGGAGAGAGACTCCGCAGGGGCCGCACAGACTGCCAGACCTGCCCCTGTCTCCCCTCCCTCCCTGTCTTTACACACACACACACACACACACACACACACACACACACACACACACACACACACACCAGGGCTGTGGGGCTGTTTCTCTTGCCCCTCCCTGCCTCATTCTTTCCTATCAACACAGGATTTTTTGTAAACACACATGCACACACACACACACACACACACACACACACACACACACACACTAGGGATGGGAGTAGAGATGGCCCTCATAATCCTACGTCTCTGCTATTAGGACATGGGATCTGCACCCATCACCCCAAACATGCTCAGACATATGCACATATGTGCACACAAACATACACACACACACCAAACTAGACATACACGCATGGCCATGCACCTACACACACACTCCAATGAAGCTGCTCCTCTCCTCTCTCCCCACACACAGGATCTTTGCCCACCACCCCAAACAGCTCTCTATCTCTCTCTCTCTCTCTCTTTCTCTTTCTCTCACTCACACACACACACACACCAAGGCTGAGAGTGAAGCTGCTCCTCTCCCTCTCTACCCACAGACAGGATCTTTGCCCACCACCCCAAACAGCTCACACGCGCACACACACACACATACACACACACACACCACACACACACACACACCACACACACACACACAGGCCCCACCCTCCGTCCTCTGCTCTCAGCAACACACAGCATCTTCACTGACCCATCTACCAAAAGCCCTGCTATCCTAAACATATCGGCCTGCCCTTCTGCCTCACCCTCTATCCCAACAACAAGCAGGGATCTTTGGCCAGCACCCCAGACATGCCCACACACACACACACAAGCTGTCTGTTGCTTTCCTCCCTCAAAACAACACATGGGATCTTTAGTGCAGGTTGCCAAGAAAACACATACACACACTTTAACGACTTCATCTTGCTGACACTAGCAGCATATCAAAGACATGGTGTTTGTGGTTTGACATGTTTCAGAGAGTTGCATAGGTACCTTTCCAATCCAATCCCCATTAACCCATATGTTGGGTCATTCTGATGCATTTTAGAGGGGTCTGCTGGGCACCAATGTACAGTACGTTGCAGCGTGTTGTTTTTTCAATCAGATAATGGCTGAACCCCAGTCTCCCCCCTCTAATCCTTACTCCTAAACCCTCAAAGACTCATCTCCCTTAAATCAGTCAACCATGGAGCTGACTTTCACCACTGAAGTCTTTGAGGTTCAGGGCTTAGTGCTTAGACTCCACCTTTGCCTTCATGATGTCCTATTGCCATGATCTTATGACGTTTATACACTGTGATTTTTATTGTGTTGTGTGTGCACTCTTGACTGGCTGGCGTACTGGAGTCACAGACTTAATCTAGACAACCTGGGTTCAATTCCCCGAACCCCATTTTTGCAAGTCCATATCATTTTAGATAAAAAAAAATCTTCTGCTAAGTGCTTTTATTAGAGGCACTTGGATGTGCTTTGTGTTGTTAGTTGTGAGCCATCCTGTGGGCTTGAGCTTGGTTTGAGACGTTTGATCTAACTTTAGCCCAGAGGTGTCAGGCTGCCTTCGCCTTCCTATCCTGTGAGGAATGGGATTTAAAAAAAAAGGTGTCAGCCAGAGAAGTGGCTTTTGGGGAAAAAAAAACAGGCCCATCAGAATGACACAGGCATAATTAAACAGACTTTATTTAAATCAGGCCTCTCCGCTCTTCTCAACTTCAGACTTGTGTCAGCTACCTGAGGTCAGCCAGGCTGCGCTATGCTTGTACAGAGTGCATGTGCATGGACAGCTGATTCCTGTGTGTGAGTCAGTCTTGTCAAACCATTATGTGGTAAAATGTAAGACTCTCCTCAGATGTTTTTATCTAGTCTGTGTAGGTGTGTACTGCATGTTTCCATGAATGAGCTTTTTAAAAGAGCCCATCTGTATGTTGTTGTCTGCATGCACTGTAAATGGCTTTGCTTGCATGCCTTTGCTTCTCCGGATTCATTCATGCGCAGATGAACGTAGGCTACTTGCACAGTGCATGCATGCATAGTGCATGTTTAGTCAGCAAATTACATCTACCTGTGTGTCCTTTTAACGAGTGAGTTAGTGGTCAGGGAATGTAAACGCTGGTAGCGTAGCAGTTAACGAACCTGGGTTGCCTGCAAGTAGCCTGAAAAGTTGGTTCGAATCCCAGCTGCCACTGTTGTGTCCTGAGCAAGGCACTTAACCCGAAGTTGCTCAAGGAGAGACTGGCCTTGAACAATTGATTGACAAAAATGTAAGTCGCTTTGGGTAAAAGTGTCTGCTAAATGCATAAATGTAAATGTTTTAGCATTAAGTGTAATCTGGGAAAGTAAAGCCATAACTGTGTTGGTGTTGTGCTGTTGCATTGTGTGATGCTTCTGCAGCTGAACAGTGGTGTGCCTTTAGTGTGTTTTACAGAAAGCACGTCCTCAGAGACAGAGACAGAGAGAGAGAGAGAGAGAGAGAGAGAGAGAGAGAGAGAGAGAGAGAGCTACACACAGCTGTAGCCATTGGGCAGCCTTTAGTACACAGCTATTGTAGAGACTCTGTTCAGTGATGGACTTATCTGTGTGTGTGTGTCTGTCTGTCTGTCTGCCTGCCTGTATGCGTGTGTGTGTGCTTTATATTAGGACTCAGACATTGTGTGCTGTGACGTCAGTCTGCTGAGTCAGCTGTTCTGTCATCATGAGCATTGATCATGTGCAGTAGGTCAGTGATGCGGCTCTTACGTGATCTCGCGATGGCACGCTCCGTAGATGACCTGTGAGCAGCCCCAGTCAGTCTTTATTGTGGTCAATTCCAGGGCTGTCAGAAAATTTGCTACAGCGCCTGGCATAACATGGACGTGATGTGAAGTTGAGAGGGATCGTTTGTCAGCGTGAAGGAGATAATTGACTTATGAATCACCGTCAGCGCGGACGCTTTCCAAAAGAAGCAGTGTTTCAGCAAGACAATAGCGCTCATCCATTCACTGGATTATCACCGAAGTCGAGAGCAAGACAGGAGGAAAAGGAGGATTTCTGGGCTCATGCTTCTACTCTGCATGCCTGTGCACCACTTCCCTCCAACAAATCACATTAACATTCACATAACATTCACATAACATACCATAACACCATAACGACCTACAGTATGTTAGCATATGAAGAGTTTGGATATATATTTATAGAGAAATATATTTATATAATTTTGATAAGCTTTATTATCAGTCCAACTCCAATTGGATTGTTTTGGCTTGATTTATTTTTACTTGACGATAACGTTCAAATTGCAATATGATAGAGATCACTTGGAAACGATAATAAAAACAACTTCATTTTTGCACATTTTTGAAGGTGGATGTTTGTCTTAATCTCTCAGACTCTCCTTGTTCTCCATGTGTGTGCCAGAGTCTCCTTTAGAACAGGCCAGATTGTCGCTGCTACACAGGCACAATGGCACAATGGCACACTGAGGATGCACTGGCATCTTTTCATCCTTAGTACAACTTTATCACTCAGCCCTGGCACTTACCCAGAATTCCAAATGAGCCATACTCTGGCTCATCTACTTCCTCCTTCTTCCTCCTCCCTTGTGATCCTTTTCCTAATCCTTTTTTCTCCTTCCTCAACCTCTTTTTTTATCTTCCTCTTCTTCTGTTTTCTCTTTCTCATCTTCCTCCTCCTTTTCCATATAGCTCATTTCAAAGCTAAAAGCGAAAATAATTCCTAAACATTCAGTTTCATTCCCACGCTACTTTTGCTGTGTTTATCACATCAAACAGCCATATGGAACGTTAGAGGAGAAACCCTGTGGAAACAGCTCTGATGCTAATAATCAAACTACTCGTCTTCCTCCTCCTCATCCTCCTCATCTTCCTCTGTTCAGTTCTCTTGCTCATCACCATCCCTTTCTCTTTTTTTCTTTTCCTCATCCTCTCTCTCTCAGTCTCCGCCTCATTGTCATTCCCGTCTTCTAAGCTGGAGTTGAGGCCTCGGCCTCCTGCGGAAATGTCAGCACCTTCCTCCTGTAATTCCAGATTGGTCGATCTTATGAATGTGTTCTGTCCAGTCCACTGTGTCGCACAGACCGGTGCGCCGCTAAGAAGGCTAATCAGTTATCCGTTCATAACGCTAATCAGTGATCTATGTCTTGTCCTTCACAGTGTCCCTACTCTGTCTTCTTTTCCTCCACTTCCCACCCTGTCGCTTTGCATTTCGCCATGTATTTGTCAGTGTCAAGTTGCTAAGTGTCTCAATGGAAATTTCAATTTGCAATTAATTTAATTAAACACGTGTGTGTCTGTGTGTTTATCTGTCCATGTGTGTGTCTGTACGCGTGTCTGTACGTGTGTGTGTCTGTGTCTGTGTCTGTGTGTGTGTGTGTGTGTGTGTGTGTGTGTTTCCCTGTCTCCAGATTGAAAGAGCAAGCCGCACCATGGCATCGGACAACACCCAGCGCAGTTACTCCATCATCCCCTGCTTCATCTTTGTGGAGGTGAGCGCTTGCATCATCCCCTGGCAAAATACTACTTATACTTCTGTTTGCTCTGCATTTCTGGCTGCATCTGCTATTTTCTTTTTTTTTTACCAGGCTTTTTACAGGTGCTTTTGACTGTTACTGAGTCATGTACTAAACATAGTGCTCTGACCTCAATTTCAAACAGAAGTGTTGAACAACTGGTAGTAGAGCATGTGGGTTATTTACAGCTAGGCATAGTGTGTGGATCTAGGGTGCCGTCCAGTGTGTTTGTAGGTGGTTGCAGGACTGGAGGTAGCCGATGACTGAGCCTGATGGTCAGTCAGTCAGTCAGTTTGTCTCAGGAAAGGAAAGGAACTGACTAATAAGAATGAGTAATGCAGAAAGTTTACTCGCTTGTGACCAATAGGAATGGATGATGTTTTGAAGTTGTGTTGGACTAGCCACGATGTTTGGATAGAATGCCAGTGTAAAGTAGAGCAGGAAATACGTTGTGTTCCACGTGAAATTAACTTTTGCTTCTTCCTCATAGTGACATATATTATAGGACAGGACTGCTAGCACACAGACTAGCGATATGGAGAAAGTTTACTTCTTTGGACCATTGCTGATGTTCCATGTTCCACAATGGTGGCAGTGGCATTGTGAATCAATAATATGATGACGACTGTAGTCACTGACCAGTGGGTCAGGGAAAAAAAGTACAATTGTCTGGTGCATCCAGTGTGCAGCCAGTGTGGGAATTTGTACTTTAATGAGTATTAGTGATTGAGACCTGCAGGACCTTGGTGATTTTTAGGACAACAGTAACACACAATGCTAATTGTTTCTAGGAGAGCGTGAAATTGAATTCACCTTCTTGGATGCTAGGTTCAGAAGCTATTGTGTTAATCCACTTAAAGCTCCTCACTGGAGTTGAGCTGTATGCACTCCTAGGATTTCCAACTCCCACTTCTGCTATAAAAGGTCAACCTCGCTGCTAAGCTAGTCTCAAAGGTCAATGTGACAAAGACGAGAATCATGGGAGATTTCCATCATTGCATTTGTCCCCATCTTCCCTTGCCTGAAGCAAATGCAGATGACATGTTTATATATATTCAAGAAGGGGATCGCGCCTTTAATAACTACCGGGCTGGCGGGTGCGTGGGCTCCAAAAGTAATCCAAGTGTTCAGTCAAAGGAGAACACCACTCCTGCCAATGCAAAAGTAAATACCTCTAATTCATGGAAAAAAGCAAAGTGCCACCCGGTGAAGTGCAAAATGCTTTTGGTCACAGTCAGACCACCATCAGTGTAACTATGGGATGCATGTTTTCTCATAACTGCCACCGCGCTGTAAACGTTACTGTGTGTGTGCACTGAGAGATGAAGGCAAATGGGTTCACCTGGAATATGATGCTTTAGCTTGTTACTGGTTATGCTGTTTACATAATATACTGCCACTGATTAACAGGTATTCCTTTCTCCTTCGATTTGGTGTTATGTTAGATGTTGTAATTAAAGGGGAATATAAATATAGATGTTTCTATGAGCAGATATGTTCTTTTAATTGGTCCATTGTTTTGTATGCTTGAATATTGGGGGCAATATACTCCATATGAGTGGAGACATCCTCGCCCTCTCTCACACACACACACACACACACACACACACACACACACACACACACACACACATACACACACACACACATCCACATCCACACACACAAAGACAATGCCTTCAGCGCTAGCTCTGGTTTTAATTAAAGTCTCTGTCAAATCCTTTTTAATCACGGCGAGGAGTCTGTCACAACTTCAAAGACCCATTTTTATGCGCAGCAAAAGAGGGACAGGCTTTGCATATTGTGGTTTCTCGTTCTAATTTGCTCTGGAATCCTGGATCCATTGCAGTGTTCTGTTGCAGTCCAGGCGGTAGCGAAGCGCTGATGTTCTCTGAGCCGTAAGCAACGGTCTGTGGTTTTGCACAAATGAACACAGGACATGGGAATTAGTTTTCCCCATCAGTGCTGCTTTTCTTAATGTTTTAGGCTGCTGAGATCAGAGAGGCTTGCTAACATGCTTGCTAGCATCTCTGCACCAGCCTCTCATGCATACTTTAGCATCATAATTCCCCAGATATTTGCACCAAACTTTACACCCTCTCTGTTGAAATGATAAAGTTATGTGCTATCACACACAGTGTATTGAGGCCTAGCACAGCTTTTGGATAAGTACTTGTGTGGAATGTGTTTCTGTGTTTAAGAGCATGCCATCCAAATGAGTGTATATGTGTGTATGCCTTCAATAAGTGTGTGTGTGTGCGTGAATGTTTTCTGAAAGTGTGTGTGTGTGTGTGCATGTGCAGAGTGTATGCGTGTATGTAGCAGCAGGAGATATATAGACTATGGATGTTACTGAATGTGCTTATAAACATGTGTGGCTATGACTCAGGCATGTGCTTGGCCACTGATACACCCCCACTCTGACCAGTCATGCATTGTCCTTACAACACTCACACACACACCGTGCCCTGTGAACCCCAGAGACGAGACGGGGGGGGGGGGGAAGCAAAAAAAAAAAGAGAGAAAGGAAATGGAGAAAAGAAAAGAGAGAATGGCAGAGAAGCAAAAAACAGCAAACGCAAGTGCACGCTTGTGTGGTTGTGTTCCATCAGCCTCCTCTTCACTGCCTGCCCCCAGGCCTCTCTTAGTGCAGCCCAACCAAGCCCAAACTAGGGCAGGATGCAGGAGCCTTCCACCAGGGCTGAGTGCTGCTCCCTCTCAGTGTTCAGCAGAGAGAGATGGAGAGAGAGAGAGGAGAGAGAGAGAGAGAGAGAGAGAGAGAGAGAGAGAGAGAGAGAGTGAGTCTGTCTATGTGTGTGTCTGTCTGTGTGTGTGTGTGCACAGCGATATGAAATATCATTCAACCACTGCTAAGCTAATAACCTTGCAAAAGCACTCCAAGCCATGAGGTCCTCGGTTGTGAATTAGCACTGTGAGCTATGCTGTGGCGCTGGTGAAATAGTGGCATTTAACTTGAGAAGTAATCTTCTCCTGCATGTGTCTCGAGTTGGACTGTGTTTCTCTGTGTCCCCTTCTCTGTGTCCGCCCCCCCTCTCCTCCCCCCCCCGCCCCCGCCCCCATCTTCTCTCAGCGTCTCTCTCTTTTTCTCTCTCACCTTCCCTCCTCATCTCTCTGTCCTGGCCCTCTCACTTCAGTTCAATTCAATAGAGCTTTATTGGCATGACAAACGTTCACATTGCATTGCCAAACCATTTCTAGTTGGACAAGGAGCATCTAGAACTAGTTGTACAAAGTTGTGTGTACACAAAAGTAACAAGGACAGAACATAATTAATCATACAACACTGTGTGTGTGTGTGTGTGTGCATGTGTCTGTGTGTGCGTGTGTGTGCACGTATATGTGCGGATGGGATGCATGTGTATGCAGGTGTGTGTGTGGGTATCTGTACATGACAACATGAATCTGTGGCCCTCTCTCTCTCTCTTCTTTCTTTCTTTCTGTCTCTCTCACTCTCACCTTCTATCCTTCATCTCTGTGTCCTGACATGACAACATGTATCTGGGACCCCCTTTCTCTCCCTCTCTCACCCTCTCTCTTTCCTCTCTGTGATCTGACCCTCTCTCTTGCTCTCACTCTCTCAACTTCTCTCTCTCTCTCTCTCTCTCTCTCTCTTTCTTATATTTCTCTCTCTGCCTCATCTTCTCTCTCTCTCACTCTCTCTCTCTCTCTCCCTCTCTCTTTATTGTTTGTCATGTCACTGCCTGTTGCCTCTACTTCCTCTCCACTTTCTCTGCCACTTCATCTTGCCCTCTATAGCTCCCAATCCCAATGTCCCCCCTAAGTTTAACTCTAACCCTGAGCCCTGAGCCCTTAAAGACTGATCAGCTAATCATGCTAATCATTAATCAGCTAATCATGAATTCATGTCAGTTAAGTCTTAGGGGGTACGATGCCTAGGGCTTAGAGGCATCATTAAGTTTCAGCTGCTATCTTCTTCTCTTTTACTCTCCGTTTCTCTCCTTCTCTACCTCTCTGTGTTACTCCACCTCTCTCTCCCTCCCTCATCCTCTGTTTCTCTCTCTCTCTCTGCCACCCATCTTGAAAGGGCTTCATGTCCCAGCAGGTGTTTCTGCCACAGGGCTGACAGTGGGACAGCAGCAAGCAGCTCCTTCTCCAGACAGCCATTCAGAGATCTATCACCCCCGTACTCGTCTTTTCAGTCCTTAAAGACACAGAAGAGAACGAGGGGCTCCCGTTTTTAAAAATCTGCTGTTTGTCAGCGTGCTGAAATGCTAATTTTAACCTCGGTGGACTGTTGGAGCTGTGTACCTGGAATTAAAACACGAGCCATCTGTTAGAGGCTCCTCCGATCTGTCAGAGTTGGACACGATACTAGTCCATTTCGGCCTGCCATGCATGCGTGCACACACACACACACACACACACACACACACTATCTCTGCCTCTCTCTCTCTCCCTGTCCTTCACCCTCTCTTTCTCTCTTCTCTTCTCAGCCTGCCACACACACACACACGCACACACACAATCTCTATGCCTATCTCTCTCCCTCCCTGTTCTCTTACTGTAGTGAAGGTGGCAGGGAAAGAGAGATCACAGAGGGAACAGGAAGAGATCAGCTCACTTTCCGGGCATCTCCATGTGCGCTAAGGCCTCTAAAACCAGCATTGCACTGCCTTCTATAGCACCTGTCAATGTGTCACAACCAACACAGTCAGGTGCCTTTGTGTTTCTCTTGTTGAGTGTGTGTGTGTGTGTGTGTGCGTGCGTGTGTGTGTTTGTGTGTGTGTGTGTGTGTGTGTGTCACACTGGGTCCCAGCACTCTCACACAAGCTGACACCCTTTGCAAAGCTGTACCCTTAATTATTAATCAAACCCATGGCCAAACTTCACATGCACAGTGTATTATTCCCACTTATGGTGTATTATTCAAGGTCCCTACTCTGCTGCTGCACGGCAGCTACACCATGCATTTCATGCTCCACATCCTGACACAACAGGCAGGTCAACAATCCAGGAGCTCCTTCTGGATTCTGGATCCAGCTTTTGTTGATGTTGTGTGTTTGAGTGCGCCTCTGACTGGGATGGAATGTTGATGTTGTGTATTTTCAGAAATGTAGCGAGTGCGCTTCTGACTGGGATGGAATGTTGATGTTGTGTATTTTTAGAAGTGTGCTGTGTGTGTTTCTGACTGGGATGGGTTGGTGTATTTCTGTAGCTGTAGCTGTGTAGGGCACATAGAGCTGTTTCATTTCATGCCTCGCCGTCACTCAGGGTCTGTGCATTGGAGTGGAGTCTGGACGTGTCATCTTCCTCACTGCTGCATAGCTCTAGGCTGACCCCTGCTGGACACCTGAGGGACTGCACCTTGGGGAAGAGCAGCTGTAATGCTGCTGATGACTATGCTCTCCTGTCTCGTGAGAAAATGGTGCCGGCACGCACACTCACTCCTGTGTGTCGTGAGAAAGGGAGACATCAATATGACGGCTACGGCGATGACTCACCCTTGTAGAGCTGGCTTTCAGGGCTGCCGTGTGTGTGTGTGTGAGTGAGTGAGTGTGTGTGCGCCTGTGTGTGTGTGCGTCTGAGTGTGTGCGTGTGTGGGTGTATCTGAGTGTGTGTGTGTGTGTGTGTGTGCGCGGCTGTGTGTGTGCACGTCTGAGTGTGCACATCTGAGTGTGTGCGTGTGTGGGTGTATCTGAGTGTGTGTGTGTGTGTGTGTGTGTGTGTGTGTGTGCACGTGTGTGTGAGCGTGTGTATTTGCCCAGTGTTTATAGTGATGGGATTGTGTGTTTCAATCACCTTCCTGTGGATGCACCACCATCCGAATGATTCAAACCCACAAAAGGTCATGAGCTCTCAGCAATCATACGTTTTGCCTTTGTCTCCTCCAAACATATTTGTCCAAGTCTGAAATAATTTGTCGATCTCTCTCTCTTTCTCTCTCTCATATACACACACACACACACACACACACACACAAAATGAGAGATTAGATTAACAGTAATTAACACAATTTCAGTGTTTATGATGAAGCATTTTTAACACTTGTCCAAAACAGTAGCCAAGCTCGCTCCTCAAACAGTATTTTAATTACAGAGTCAGGCTGGGCAACCCCAAAAAGTGCCCTTTTTACCTCCCTAATAGCTATTTGCTGTGTGTTATTTTTTTAATTCTGTGGCGTCCCCTGTGCCATTTAGGCTAAGTAATGGGGCATCAGGCTAATCAAACACCCCCCTGGCTCTCTGGCTCACCCCCACCTTGGCATCCTTGCCAACTAAGTCTGTGCTATGCTGGGGGGCATACCGAATAATGTGACTGCCTCCCCCGTTCCCCCAGGTCCAGGGGAACAGCCCTCTGGATCACATGTGGTTTTTTGTTGTTGTTGTTTTAGTTGGTGGATTAAAGACTTTCTTCTAATCTTGCATTTCTTTTCATTTTTTTTTTTAAGAAATAAAATCCTTCTGCATCTTTTTTTTGAGGTGTGCTGTGTTGTACCACCTCCTGTGCTACATACAAATGTATCTGTAGACATTTCCCCTGGGGGAGAAGGAGTGTGTGTGTGGGTGTGCATGTGCGTACGTGAGTGTGTGTGTGTGAGAGCGAGCGAGCGAGAGAGGGAGAGAGAACAGAAGATGCAAGAAGGCAGAGATTAACATGCTCAGTGTGGGATTCAGTGCAGGCTCACATTCTTAGCACGTTGTGACTGACTCCATCATCACTCTCTGACAGCTAGCCGGATAGCTGAGCGGGGCTCAAGAGAATAGCCTAAAGACACATGTTCTGACAGCTAGCCCGCTAACATTGAGAAGTGCCAAAGAATACTGACACTTGCACTGACTACAAGTCCTCCAGCAGAAAGGAGTATTAAAATAGTGACACATACTATGACCTTTAACCTGCTTGCATAATGGGCCTTCTTGTAATACTGTCAAAAAGACTGCACTCCTGGACCCAAAACGAAACCCAAAATGTTTGTGGCTCAGCTTTTGTCTCCAGACTCTGTGCATATGTTTGGGGTTTGAATAGAAAATGTATAAGCAGCAGCCTTTGACTGTCTCCTTTTTTTCTATTTTTTTTTTAACACTTTTCATCCGTTGGATCTTTTGCACCAGTCGAGACGCCTTCACAAACTAATGACAGAGTAAGAGGAACAGTAAACCTATCATGAATCCGGTAGTTCATTCAAGATCACTCAACAAAGACAGCCCTGAATTGTACACATAGCCCCTCTAATAAATAATCAGTTTGTAGGAAGTAGGTTCTGCAAAAAGTCTGGGAATGTGTGTATCTGCTACTTTCATTAGCCTTCATTCCCTGGGGCAGATGTAATAACACATCTCAAACTATTCAAGACTGCTGTTGGGAAGTTTTGCTGAAAGGGAGGGTTAAAGACAACTTTAAGTGCCACCAGCTGTTCATTTAAGGCGGTGAATGTTGTTTCATGTCTGGGTGGTGAGTTTCACAGAACTCCCAGAAGTAGTTCAAAAATAACGTTGTTATTGTTGTTATGAGAATTACATAATTACTTTCATTTTAACTTTTATTTTACTCTGAGGCTGTTCATATCAAAGTTTAACGTGATTGGCTTAAAATTTCACTGTTCAAAAGGTGCACACACCCAAAGCCGTGTGAGCCTCTCAGTACTGGATAGAGAAACGTGAGTGAAACAGAGATAGTGTGCATGTTTACTCCACACACATGTGACATGATGTCAGGATAATGATGAGCAAGGGGCCCTACACGTTGCAAACTAGTAGGCGGTAGCCTCTATGAAATGTTTGTTGGGAGCAAGATCTGGGATTCAAACTTTAAAATATATCTTTCCAATCATTCTCATTATCACTGTGTCATCTTCTTCCTCCACGCATTAGAAAGAGAATCAATGACTCAGCACTTTAAACTGTTGTCCCAGTGGCTTTGTTGCTTCATGAAGTTTTTGAAACATGTCAGCATATTTCTTCCTTGCTATCAAGGACAGAGAAAACTCCATCATGTTTGGTTTTCGTTTAACCGTGTTTTTTTTTGGGGGGGGGCTGTCTCCCCTGTGATGTCATTCTTGGAGTACTTCCATAGACCATGTTTGAAAATCTATCAGCCATACAATTTATTGACAAAGCAAGTTATCGGTTGCATTCTACATTGATCAATAGATTAGTGTATAATAGCAACCCACTAACCCATATCTGTGTTGATACTCAGTATGATATTGGGCAGGTGTTTAGAGTCTAGGTGTGGCAGTGCTGCAGTTAAAAAAGCTCACTGAAGTTTAGAGTGAAACTGGAGAGTGTGTGCTGATGTTTAGATTGAGTGTGTGTGCTGGAAAATGCCTATGAAGCATTAAGATGGCTATCATTCAGAACTTTCAGCATGTTGAACTGGCGTGTGTGTGTGTGTGTGTGTGGTGTGTGTGTGTGGTGGTGTGTGCATGTGTGGTGTGCGCACTTGTGCATGTGTGCACTTATATTTGTCTGGGTGAGAGCATGTGAATAGAGTATACACGTGTGTGTGTGTGTGTGTACATGTGTGGGTGGGTGCATACATGTGTGGGTGGGTGCATGTGTACCACTGTGTCTGTGCGCTCATATTTGGTTGGTAGTGTGTGTGTGTGTGTGTGTGTGTGTGTGTTGTGTGTGTGTGGTGTGTGTGTGTGTGTGGTGTGTGCATGTGTGGGTGTACCACTGTGTGCTCATATTTGGTTGGGAGTGTGTGTGAGCGTGAGCGCGTTTGCTGTTTGCTGCGTCACAATCTAGCCTCTGCTCTTCTCAACCACTGAGGTGATTTGTGTGTGTGTGGGTGTATGTGAGGTGAGGTGTGTGTGTGTGTGTGTGTGTGTGTGTGTGTGTGTGTGTGTGTGTGTGTGTGTGTGTGTGTGGTGTGTGTGTGGTGTGTGTGTGTGTATGTCTGTCCCCCCCAGTGGAAGTGATGGGTGTGTTCATCCTGGTGATCCATTTGTTGAGGGCCTCTGCCCAAAAACACCACCATCATCTGGCACTAATGACCACAGTGGCAGGCCAGCGTTTCTGGGCTCTCAGGAGCACTCACCTCTCTTTATCTCTCTCTCTCTCTCTCTCTCTCTCTATCCCCCAGTGTGAGGCCATCCCTAAGGGCTAGAGAAGTGTTTGAATGTAACCTGCTGATTTTGTTTTCTGCGTCCTCTTAGCGCCCCACAACTCTCTACATGACTGCCTACTTGGCACTTTCACTACTGCCGATTTAGCTGGCTTAACTTTGTAAGGGATACAGTTGGAGAGGAAGTAAAGGAAAGAGGAAGAGAGACAGAAAATGATGGGGATGAGTTCCCTCTGTTTTCCGTCCCTCTTCCTTGGGGAGGGCAAGGATGGTTATGCAACAGAGGGTTTTAGAGAAGTTGTGCCCGGAGCTGTCCAGATGGAGATGTTCGTTAGCCGAGTTTTTAATTCATTATTTATTTTTTCAGAGCTCCGCATATTGTCTGCAAGCAATGTTTTACAGAGGGGTGTGTGTGTGTGTGTGTGTGAGTGTGTGTGTGTGTGTCTTTGTGTAATAAAAGGTTAGAGAAAAAGAGTGCGTCTCTTTGTTTTTGTGAGATTTATATATTTGACGCAGAGGTGCGAGAGAGAGAAAGAAAGGAAGAAAAGATGCTCAAAATTAAAGGAGTGAAATGAAGAAGTTTGTATACTGTGTGCTTTTTGGTACCTTTGATGTTACTGATGAAACAAACACATATACACAAACACAAACACACACACACATGCACACACACACACACACACACACACACAGAGAAGACTAGGACCCCTCTGCTTCAAGGAGAGCTGAACGCATGTTGCATGTTCTTTCAGCTGGTCATCATGGCTGGGACCGTGCTGCTGGCGTACTACTTTGAGTGCACAGACACGTTTGGCATCCACGTCCAGGGCTTCTTCTGCAATGACGCCGACCTGATGAAGCCTTACCCCGGCGTGGAGGAGAGCAGCTTCATCCCCCCCCTCATTCTCTACTGCGTGGTGGCAGCCGTTCCCACTGGTGTGGTGAGTACCAACCCTACCAACCCCCACAACCCCTCGCCCCCACAACTGTCTGTCTGTCAGACTGTCTGTCTGTCTGACTCTCTGCCTCACTGTCTGACTTCTCTCTGTCCTATACACCAGGAGTTCTCAAAATGTATTGGGCCGGGGACCCCTCATGGAGCAGAAATGTTTTCAAGGACCCTTCATAATTGCAACAAAAATGTAACAATACAAGATTATGGCCATTTTTTCTTTTTCTAAAATCATATTTTGCTAATACCACAACAGTTTATATAGGCATGTTGTTGCATTTGGCAAAACTTGACAGTGCAGGAGCAGTTTTAAAATGATAATTTTTTTGTCAAAACTAGGCCTACTATTTTAAAAAATCAGGCCTATATGTTTTACATAACTAATAATAACTAATATTCATTTTGCTTGCAGTTAATGTAATGCTTAAGGAAAGACAGTTCTGACAGATTGATGAAATGGATCATGTAGGCTAATTGTCACCAATGTTGTTCTGGTGGGAGTACAGGAGCACAGTGCAATTGGGCTCTATTCTGATCTCTGGTCATTTTCTTCCCTTAAGAAAAGTTTATACTTGCAGCAAACGTTTTTCACAGACCCCTGGCAATGTGCTGTGGACCCCTGAGGGTCCCCGGACCCCAGTTTGAGAACCAATGCTATACAGGATATGATATTTTTAATAAACACTCTGCTCTCCCTCTTCTGTTCTTCTCTCTATGTGTCTTGTTGCTCCTCCTGTTTCTCCTCGCTGTCCTCACCTAACCTCACCTGCTCACCCACCACTCCTTGCCTTCTCAAAGTGGCAGTTGATCTGGGTTGCCTTTCTTGACAGTGTCATTGCTAATGTTCACCTGTCTGTCGTAGTTCTTCCACTGGGTGGAATGGTATAGCGATTCAGGGAAATCGACAACAGAGGATAACAACAATGCTTTCTGGAACTTCACCCTTGATTGCTGGGAGAGATGTCAGTTAAATCAACAATCCAGCTGTATGCTTCACATGTGTGCATGTGAATCTGTTCTCCTCCCACATGTGTTGTTGTAATGGGATTAGCGGTGGTGATGTTCTCTCCTGAGGAGATGATGCAAAAGTTGCCAACCATAAAGGTTGATTTTTTTATTTTTATTTTTTGATTATTTTTTTAAACGAACAAGCTGCATCTAGTATTCTCCCCAAACAATCTCTCTGACATCATAAAACAACAAAGATGAGATGAAGCATGTTATACCTCACAAGTTTGAAGGAGAGCTCCAGAAATACCCCAAGACACCAGCCTTTACCAGTCATGCAGGGAAACTGAGCCTGATCAAGTGCAGATTGGCAATGCTGTCATATACCAGGACACCACTAGAGGGCACTGTGTGTCTGTCAATCTGAGGGCTGAGCTGGGCTAGGCCAGGCTAGAGGGCTGAATTGTGCCTGAATAAGTTTATGTTTATATTTATGCTTTTGTCATGCTTGTTACTTACAGACTTTCAGCAAGTGGTTTGTTTTGTTTAAGGCATGCACAGTCAACTAAGTCTGGGGCAAATCAGTGACAGTGGCTGCTTAATTTTTTTTTTTAATTTCACACACGCATACACACCGGAGTTTTTGTGTGTGTGTGTGTGTGTGTGTGTGTTGCACTACACACACACAAATTAGGGGCATTAAGTCTAGCCATTAGGGGCACTATCTAGTTATTTTCCCCTTCCATCTGTTCTCCCTCTCTCCTCTGAGGGACCCATCATTGCCTCCTCCTCTTCACATTCGGTGAAGTTGTTGACCCTAGTACCTCATTTTTAGGCTTGACTGGAATGCTAGATTGGTTGTTTGCTTCATCTGCCATCATCAGTGCAGTCAGCTCATCTATATATTTGTGCGCTTTGGCTGATGCTTTTTCAAAGCAACTTACATTTGTCAGCTATCAATTACTTCGGGGCCAGTCTCCCTTAGAGCAGTTTAGGGTTGAGTGTCTTGTTCATGGGCGCCACGGTGGCAGCTGAGATTCGAACCCAGGCTGCTAGCATGCTAGCCAGGTTCCTTAACTGCTACGCTATCATCGCCCATAGTGACTCATATAAAAGAGTGTATATTGTAAAGTTGACTGCTATTTAGCAGACGTTTTTTATCCAAAGCAACATGGACTCGCAACGTGGGGTTCGGCGATCAAACCCCGAATGCGTGAATGTCAGTCGACAGTCAAGCGACATAACCGCTGCTCACCCCGCCCACACGTGTGTGTAACTGACAGAAGTGCTCAGGGCAGATGGGAGGAATGATGTTCCTGCTTTCAGTCACACCGTCTAACACCGTGTCCATACTGAAGAGGTACCGAGGGTTAGCCTTAAAATGTGACCCTATCACATTTGAACTCTCCAATCTCTCCAAAAGACCTTGGTCACAGTTAGCCTTGGCCCCAGGGAATCAGGGCTTATCAGGACAGACAGGTAAGACAGCAACCAGAGCTGGCCCAGAAAGGAGCTCTGCTGTATGTGTGTAGGCTACTAGTGTTTTGAAGATGTGGCAAACCGCTTTGCCATTAATATAATTACTATTATTATAATTATTATAATAATATAATTATTATTACTAGTTACTGTTTTACTTAGGCTGGGCATGTATTCCTCATCTAGAGTCTGGCTGAGACGAAGCAGAACATTTTTGAAATCACTCAAATGAGCCTCTCTCTTTCCACCCTCTAATTATTCCCCAGTAAAACAAATTTACACACATTTTGTTTTAGGTCAGATGTTTGAAAGCCATCAGCGCCACATCATTCAGCAAATTAATCACCAAGTACAGCTTGCGATAATGTCTCCATGAACCAACGCAACTCCACTGGATAACTGGAAATCAGATACACATCAGTGCATTTCTCTTTAATCACTGAGCTCCCATGCGTGCCGCGCTGAGGATTGATTGGCGGCTGCAGTCAGAGCTGTGTGGCTAATTGCTGTGCCAGTGGTTTCCTGTTTACCCCTGATAACACCCCACAATGCACCTGGCACTTGCCATGGTCGTGGTGAAAGATCAGAGCCACATTTGCCAAGTTGCGCCTCTCATGGCTGAGTGGTGCACTCAGAACCAAAACCAGAGATTGTGGAAATGAGGCCTGAACTTCATAAATGTAGTAATTAGTAAAATATTACCCAAGGTTAATGCATGGATTTTATATTATCATGACTTAAAACATTGATCTTGATGAGTCATGATAGACATTGTCTAATAAACTGGGGTAATCCATGGGTGCAGTCAGTACTCGGATGCAATCAGTACACAGTTTGATTTCATTTGGCTTGAAACACAGATCTTCATTTTATCCATGGTGTCTCTTAATTTCAGGAATGTACTATAAGTGTGAGTAAATAAATGAAATGAAGTAGTAAATATGAATAATTAAATCAGGAGATGGATAAATGTGCCGGTATGCTCTGCGGCAGAGAGGAGAAGGCTGAGCATGTTTACAGCTCTGTCCTTGGGCAGAAAAAAGCACTAAAACCCACCCCCTCTCCTCCCTCTCTCTTTTTCTTTCTCTCCCTCTCTCTCTTTTTACCTCGTTCATCCTTTTCACTATATTAGACTTGCTTGAGTGAGCCTTTCCGCCCGTGACATATCAGCGTCTGCATCAGAATAAATGGAATTTATCCGAACCCAGGCTGGCTTTGCTTGGCACCCGGTGCTTCTCTTCCCCCTCTTGTTTTAACATCAGTGTGAGCGCTGAATTCTTCTGAATAAATGCCTTCACATCTCCCTGCTGCTCCATCCTGTGTTTACTGTGCAATCCATTTCTGCTGGACAGTCACCACTTTCCAGAGATATGGCCAGTTTCACTACAGCCATGTTCGAGTGTGTGTGTGTGTGTGGTGTGTGTGTGTGTGTGTATGCGTGCGTGCGTGCGTGTGTGTGTGTGTGTTTTGCTTCATTCTAATCCAGTTACAGTGGTGGGGACTGGCGACTCCTCTCCCTTCACTGCACTGGGCACCAATGATTTCCAGACCTCTAAAACAAAGCATTAAGAGCCAGTGAAGGGTTGAAGGGCATGTAAAGGCCAGCCAGACAATGCGAGGAGATGGGCCTGCTTTGGGCTTAGTGATAAACAAAGGGGGCTTTACATTTCTACTGAAAGCACCACGAGTCCAGCAGGCAGTGATTTTCTCATGAAGGGCACCCTTGAGGCTGAAGAGGGTGCTTTGTGGCTTGCCAGCTGGGTGTCCACAGCTGAAAATTGCTCTGAAGAAGATAGCGTAAAGGCATGCTTCTTCAAAGGCTTTTAAACAAGGTGAAAATATATGGCCTTAGTTTTCAGAGAGAACTCAATCTGAGAACATGTGTCACGTTGCCGATGTGATCTAAAGATGTTTGAAGCTAAACAGGAGACAGGAAGTTTTTGTCACAGCTCAGTGTTTGTAGACATGATGGGCACCATTTTGTTTCCACATTTTGCATCAGACACGCACATGGCTGCTGTGCTGGGGGAACCCTGAGAACAGGTGGCAAAACCAATTTCCCACGATGCAACAAAGCAGAAAACAGTTTTTGTATTTGTAGAATTTGTAGCGTTTTATTTAATGTCTAGACAAAGATGACGGAGGCTGACTTCAAATGAGAGTTTGTCTACCAGTGTAAATCCTCTCCGTGCCTCCATTCCACAGGTATACGGGTAGTCATACTGATGCAGTTATGGTTGTGCGCAGAGCCTGCTGTTTCAGAACCCAACATCATCATCATCTTCCTCCTCTTCGGCTTCTGGAGGAGAGAGTTCCTGTAGCCGGTCATGACTTATGTTGTACTCTGTCCAACACTGTTTGACGCGTGGTAGGGGATTTAAAGTGTTTGCTAAAGTTTGCTGGAATAAACTATGCTTTGTCCTTAAAAAATCCAGTTGCCATCTGCCAATAATTCTGACATGGTCAGCATCTAACATACTGTGTAATATTTCTCTGTGGAGTTGCCCTCCTGAGACTCTTGTCTTGGCTAAAAGCACATTCTGTTTGCTGGACAATGCAGTTGTCCTGTTCTGACACTTGAAGATGTGGGAGTCTGGAGTCTCACAGGACAATGAGAACAACAGTGGAAACAGGGAGAGGCAGAGTAAACAACAACTGAATGTTTACTCTGTAAAAATACTCAGCCTACAGCAGGTGTAATCTCAATGTCATCATTGTGTGATTTAATACACTGAACATGATATGAATATTATTTTTATAAATTGCATTTGTCGACTGACCCAGTCACTGCATTGTGCTGCACTCTACAATCTACATGAGGCCCAGAATTTTTGACTCTGCATCAGCATTTAGTTCAGTGCTCTGTGTTGGTACAGTAACATCATGATGTCAGGTTGTTTTAGATTGAACGATATCATTATTTTTGCATGTAGTTCTTTTGTACTGACGTGTTCCTATCCTGTGTGTGTGTGTGTAGATATTCATTGGGGAGATGTCCATGTACATCATGAAGCACACGCGCCAGACTCTGCTGCTTCAGGAGAAGACCATTGTGACGGGAGAGTGCTGCTACCTCAACCCCCTCATACGCAGGATCATCAGGTTCATCGGTGAGATAGCCACACAGACACAAACACACACACACCACATTCCCCTCATACGCAGGATCATCAGGTTCATCGGTGAGACTGCCACACACACACACACACACACACACACACACACACACACCCCTCAACCCCTCACACGCAGGATCATCAGGTTCACCAGTGAGACTGCCACAAATACACGCCCACACACACACACACACACACACACACACACACACTCCTCATCCCCCTCATACGCAGGTCATCAGGTCCAGATGGACTACTATGAGATGCAACACACAAACATGCACACACACACACACCCACACGCAGTTTATCAAACTGACAATCTTTCTCTCTGTAAATCAACACAGCAAAATCATTCTAGCTGACGTGAGTTTGTTTTGTTTAAAGAAGACAAAATAAGAGAAATCTCGTCAATTTGTTGCTATCAATCCAGGGAAATTAGTGAAAACGTTTTTTCCATCATTACCTTAACAGACAGTTAAGTTAGGAGGAGAAGGATAACACAGCCATGACCTTTGTGATCAATAAATACTATTGACCTTTGTGATCAATAAATACTATTGAATGCTTATTTGTGAGGATAAATGACCACCATGATAGTAGAATATCTAGAAAATCGATTCAGTGCAATTGATGAAGTTCATTGATGCGTCACCATAACATATGAATCCTTAACATATGAATGTTCTGTATACCAGATTAAACATTGACCTTCCTAGAGCAAGCATGAAAGACAAGTTGGTCATATTTGTTTGTGACTTTGCTTAAATTTTTTAGCGGAAGCCTCTGTCGAGAACAATTTACATTATATGTGAACCATGGACCAAACACAATTTGCCAGAGAGGTAGCGCTTACCCTTCCATTTGAATCTTGAGAAACTTCACAGCGTTTTGTATATCCACCACTTTGTTTTCAGCTCACAGAGTGAAGACATCGTTGAAAGACACGTTTGTTTTTTCATGTGACAGTGACTTGGTGAGCTAGCAGATTTAACTGAATGTCACAGTATCTGTTTAGTTCAGTTTAAACCATCAGGCTCCCAAGGCGATAAGCATATTAGCGTTAGCATATGTGCAACACTGCTATGCAGTAAGAGCACATACAGAAAATGCTCCCTACTACATACAGTCTGCGGTGGATGAAAATGGCTTGAGTGAGCTGCTTGGTGGTGGCTCTCTGTTTCTAAAATTGCTACCTACTGCCAAGACATGGGAAGCAACATTGCGAAACACTTTTGTATTAAGAGAATTTGTGCTTGTTTGACTTGTTTGCTCACTTAAAAGACTATTTACAAAAGCAAGTGCTAGATTTTGTAAAAATAGCGCAGTATTATGATTATGGTTTCTCAGTAGAGGGAAACAAAATCTAGCAATGGCAGGCTTCCTACCATTTGTATGCATAAGTAGTTGCCAAAAATCTAGGCACACCCTAGCAGTAACAAATAGTTTGGCCACGCACCATTGAGGCCTTAGTTGGTCTACTGCTGGTCTTACCAAGGCTTAGTAAGACCAATCACAACCTTTGTAGCGAGTCATTGGGTGGGCTTAGCAAGATAACGATAGGGTAGATGTTAGTCATTAGTCTCAAAGACGGACGTATTTGCTGTTTTCCCAACATTGCTCTGATTGGTCGTAGTGCTTTCCAGTTTGAAAGACAGCCACTGATTCCGCCCCTAAGATTGAGCCCAGTCTGTCGGTAGTGTCCAGACTATACGTTTAATGTTATAGTTTGGCTTGTCAGGCTACATCAGTAGTACAGCAGTATGTAATTTTGGAAGTAGCCATGCAGTGTCCTCTTAAGTTCACTTTTCCAAGGATGAGTAGAGCCCTGACTGAACAGAGAGCTCTATCAGTGATGATGACCTTTGTGTGCATTACATCTCATGAGTACAGATTTGGTGAATGGGGCAGAATCAGTTTGGAACTGATTGAGAGCAATCTGGTGGGGATGAGGAGATTCTTGCTCTCTTTCAGAGAGTTCTAATGGAAAAATTCATCTGAATGAGCATGGAGATGAAGGCAGACTAGCAGATATCCCTCTCAGCCTCAGAGAGAGTCTGTTATCATGTCTATTTATAAGGAACTATTACCGGTACATACGGACCACGTGGCACTCACACACCACAGCTTTTTTTTTTTTTCCTGGGGGCGGGCTTCATGTGACTCAGCTTCAGCTCTGACCAGGCAGTGAGGAGTGTGTAAGGAGTGTGTGTGAATTTTTTGCCTCCTGAAAGAATGTCAACACAGTCAGAACATAGAGATGCTTTTTGTTGTTGTTGTGTGTTTTTCTGACTTTCCACCTGTAAAGTAGATGTGTGGATATGGTAGATAAAACTAATACTAAATAATTAAAAAAATCTGACATTTCATACTCAAATAGATGTTAAAATAAAGGTAGAATAAAAACGCCTGACCTCTGCACACAGTCTTGCGTTTATTATGATATGGGAGTTAATTTGGGAATGTTGTTTATTTCAGTTTTTGTGTACTGCAGCCTTGACCTATTTTCCCAGTCAAACTCCCAGGTGAAGCCAGCCTTCAACCCCCTGTCTGGATTTGCTGCTTGGGCAGAATGGTCAAAATTGTCTTGCTGTCCACCTTAGGAGTAGATTTCAGATGGGGGTTTTAGCCCTAGCAGAAATAGATACCCCTCCCCTTTCTTTCCATTTGCAGGGTTAGTGGGTCTTAATGCATAATTCAGAGGCCGGCCAGGTAATGGGGTCCTGTGTGGCACTGCTCTGTAATGATATGGGCCATTGTATCCATTGCTTCTCTCGTTCACCAGTGCTCGCACACAATCTTCCACACTAGTGACCAGAGAATATTCTGCTCTTTTGTCGTCGTTGGAAAGTGAGATTTTTCTCTTTCTCTTTGGGTGTCTGTGTCGTCACGCTCATTGTTCTTGTCTTCTCCCCCCTGACAATGAGAGCCTCTACGAATTATAATACGGCTCACTCCACAGTTACAATTTCATGCTGAGGCAAATCTGATAATATCGTTCAGTCACTGGAGATTGGTAGAGAAAGTGAGTGTTTGAAGAGTGCTGTGATGTTCACATATGAAGGATCTGTGAACTCTCTTTGCTATGCAGAGAGAGCAGTTACATGATTGAATTATACACAACTTCTGAAGATGGTTCTGGAAAAGGCATCTTTGGAGGTGATGCAGAAGATGTACTGAACCTGATCACATCTCTTATGTTTGCTTCATTATTTGATTCTCTTGTGTACCCTGCTCGAAGTGGGGATGTTGATTTAGTCGTGTTTGTGTGTATAGGCATGAGAGAGAGAGGTAACAAATCAAGGTATTCTGATGAGATTTGATTGTTTGATTGACTTGTTTGCCATGATGCTCGGAATATGTGGGGATGTTCATGTAGTTTTGTGTGTGTGTGTGTGTGTGAGAGACAGAGACAGGGGTAATGAACTAAGATGTCCTAATGGTAATGTCCTCCTCAGGTGTGTGTTTGTGTGTAATGATGATGGTGATGATGTTCTGATTGTAATCTCCTTCTCAGGTGTTTTTGCTTTCGGCCTATTTGCCACGGACATCTTTGTCAACGCCGGCCAGGTCGTCACGGGCAACCTGGCGCCCTACTTCCTCAGTGTGTGCAAGCCAAACTACACAGGCTCCGAGTGCCGCTTCAACCATCAGTTCATCACCAACGGCAACATCTGCACTGGCAACCAGGGGGTGGTGGAGCAGGCTAGACGCTCGTTCCCGTCTAAAGAGGCCTCGCTGAGTGTGTACTCAGCTGTCTATGTCACCGTGAGTCACTGACCACTCTCACACACACACACACACACACACACACACACACACACACTGATGGCCACCAATTTGCTTAACTCAGACCACTGACTGAATTTATGCGTGAGGAAGACAGATTTGGAAATAGGTTGTAGGATATAGGAAATACTAGATTGAAAATAGGATTGAAAACTGTTGATGTGGAACAGCATAGTGGATATTTCATTCATCAGTCATTCAACATGACTTGGCAACCCCCCCCCCCCCATACATTTGTCTCTGATTCTACATCAGTATATAGAAACCCTCCTCCATACATTTGTCTCTGATTCTACATCAGTATATAGAAACCCTCCTCCATACATTTGTCTCTGATTCTACATCACTATATAGAAACCCTCCTCCATACATTTGTCTCTGATTCTACATCAGTATGTAGAAACCCTCCTCCATACATTTGTCTCTGATTCTACATCAGTATATAGAAACCCTCCTCCATACGTTTGTCTCTGATTCTACTTCAGTATATAGAAACCCTCCTCCATACATTTGTCTCTGATTTACATCATATGTAGAAACCCTCCTCCATACATTTGTCTCTGAGTCTACATCAGTATGTAGAAACCCTCCTCCATACATTTGTCTCTGAGTCTACATCAGTATGTAGAAACCCTCCTCCATACGTTTCTCTGTCATGAGACTAAATAGAAACCCTCTTCCATATATTTCTCTGTGGTCGTACAGAGTGTCATTGACTCCCAGGACATTTGGTAGATTTTGGGGTATTGGACCGAAAAAAAAAATCAACTGTATGTCAGTGGAGGGTGTCAGAGAGGCATCCATTGTGAGACAGGCAAGGTGGGTGGGTGGGTGAGTGAGTGAGTGAGTGAGTGAGTGAGTGTGTGACTGAGTGAGTGAGTGAATGAGTGAGTGAGTGTGTGACTGAGTGAGTGAGTGAGTGAGTGTGTGACTGAATGACTGAGTAAGTGAGTGAGTGATCTTTAGCTGGTTGTGTTATAGTGAAAGGAAGCTGGTGCACTTATGGAGGATATTTCATTTCACATATTGAAAGGCCATAAAGGGGGGGGGGGGTGGCAGGAGGGCGAGAGGGTCATAGCCACTTGAGGTGTTTTAATTCACACTCAAGAGTCAGCACTCGACAGGAGAAGGCGAGTCAGCAAAAAACTGGCTTGAGAGGAAGTTTTATTTATTTCTCACTGTAAATGCAGCTGCGCTGTAGCTTGCGTTTCAGAACAGTTTCTCCCGCTCCTTTGGCACACGTAAACACACTTCCCCTCTCCCCTCCGCTGCATGGGAATGGCTGTTTGTTCATTCCCATACCCTACCGTAGTGTTAACCTCCTCAGCTGACAACATTGTTTAGGTGGAGGTGTGTGTCTGTGTGTGTGTGTTTGTGTGTGTGGGTATAGATGTTAATATTGTTAAGATGATGTATTTATTCCTGTGGTATTGTCGTCTAGCTGAGGGGACCTCCAAACTGTGTTCTACCTAATCGAGCACTTACTGTGTAGCTAGCTTTAGCACACCTGTCTTGTTTGTACTGTGTGTGTGTGTGTTGCATGTACATCACAAGCAGCATAAAGACCAGTGCTGTGTCTACAGATGTTATATAGTGTGTATGTGTGTGTGTGTGTGTGTGTGTTGCATACAGATGTACATCACAAGCACCATAAAGACCAAAAGCAGTCGGCTGGCCAAGCCAGTGTTGTGTCTGGGGACTCTGTGTGCCGCCTTCCTCACGGGACTCAACCGCGTGTCCGAGTACCGCAACCACTGCTCTGACGTCATCGCTGGATTCATCCTTGGCAGCTCAGTGGCTCTCTTCCTGGTTAGTCCCTAGACACACACACACACACACATGTGTACACACACACACACACACAAACTCTTTCTTGCATACATGCATGAATACACACATACACGCACACAAACACACACTGTCTCTCTCTGCCCTCTCCATCATGCACACAAACACCAAGTACATAAAGCCGCACAGGAAATATGGCCAAATGCTTTTGCCTCCCTGAAGCACTTTTCCTTTCCCTGGACTTTTGGAAATCTGCTTCTTGTGTTGGTTCCTGATATAGACCCCTTTTGAAGCAAAGTCATACTGGAGGCAGACAATCGTTCCAGTTTTAATAAATAAGTTACTTTACCTACCACATCATTTCAACGACTTTGACTTGGCTCTTGTCGAGGCAACAAACATACTGGCAGTGTCCTACAGATCTAACTGAACACACTGATTTTATTTTGTATTACCAAAAAGATAAAGCAGGAAATCTAGCAAACTACAGAGTGTCAGTTGGCGGTGGCAAGCCGGACTCGAGACGGGTGTCCATGGTTACTGAATAACTCCTTACTTAACTTTGTTTTCATGTAACTTCTCGCTACAGTCATAGTCCCCTAAAAAGCTACTACATATCTACATATTATAGTTGTCAGACTCTTCTATAATCAGTATGTTAACCAAAGTTAACTCTGTGATTGCTATGAGAAAACATACGATTTTCAATCGTAAGGTTAACTACAGCTTTGGTGACACACTGTCAAAGAGACCTGGGACAAGGGATTTGTGTAGTCCAATCTAGCTTCCTGGTAGCAAAGGCGTAACAACAGTCAAATATTTTAGATACATGGGGTCTGAAGACCACACAGGCCCGCGCAAAATGTGTTTGTATTTTGTTGATGCCCCGAACATCATTCATTTTCTCCATGGGACTTTTCGCTTGGAAGCCCAAACATTCAAAATGCTAATTTTCCACATACAAAATGACCGAGCCGGCTTGCCAACGCTGTAGGTATATGCCAGGAGGTTAGGATTTTGCTGGTTAGCTTCAGACAATTAGCAAAGCACTTCCACATCACCATTTTTCAGAATGGCATCATTCTGCATCATTTCCAGGACCATGTCCCCTTGGCTGATTGGTGGGCTCTCCTCTTTCAGTTCATGCACAAGTTTAGTGTTGTGCACGAGGTCCCTCGTGTGTGCACGTGTTTTTCTCTGTGAGAACGTCCAGTGATCATCCATGACATAACTTTGTGCCACCCTTACCTCCATTAGTATCATGAGACCTAATTGGCTAAGTGAAATGGTGCCGGAAATGAGCCCCATGAAACTGATAGCGTAAGCTGTGCATTTTGAAAAATTTTAAATTTGTTCCATTTTTGGTGAATTCATTAACCTAGCATTTCCCATTGAAATCAATGGGGGCGCGACTTCCTCACTTTCTATGTAGATATGGGCCTCCGTGAGAGCAAACATTCAGGAACAATGTGTTACAATGTGGTTAATGCCTCTTAGCAGGGTAAGGAAAATAGAAATTCAACATTCATTTCAATGAGAATGAAGGGGTATCAGTTACACTGAACACCTTTCAAATTCACAGGCCATTAGAAGACTTGCTTTCACAAAACTGATTGGTGCTGAGAATATGCACATTAGCAGACAAATTAGCTTGCAATAGCCTGATGTTGCTGGCTAACTTAAGTGTTTGCTAACATTTAGCGTTGGCCCCGGTTAGCTTGCTAACAGGCAAATTGGGTATATGAGTGTACAAAGCAAACTGGCAGACCTTACTTGTTGAAAATAAGATTGTATGGACATGTTAGAGTGTGAAAGTTGTCATGTGGGTAAATTCAGATGTAACCTATAGCATACATAGGTGGAGTTTTGAGGGTTAGTCTGCTGCAAATCATCAAACATCCATAGGCAACAGTTCTAAACTGGGTTGAAGTACTGATGATCAACTGATCAACTGAAAAATGTGCATGATGTGACATTCTCATTATGGATATGTTACAGAACCTTTACAGTTGATGATTGTCATAGAATCTTCACTAGAATTTATCTTATGGTTCTAAAGAGACCAAAAATAAAACACATTCCTCCATGTCTAAGAATCCTACTTCAGTCTGTACCACTCCCTCAGAGTTGTTCATGCCTCGGCTGTCCTGACCAGACTCCTTAAACACACACACACACACACACACACACACAGCCTCTAGAAGACCCTCCTGCCCTTCCTGTGACCGCTTGTTTGTAGTCCGATCGGGCGGGGTGTGTTTGGTCTCCCCTCAGAGCTCCAGAGCCAGCGCTATAATCCTAATTACCCGATGGGTGCAGCCCAGCCACTGCTTCTTTCTGGCCAGCGCCTAATTTCTGCTGTTCCCTATTCAGCCGCATTAGAGGAGTGCCGGAAAGGTTAAGTCGATCTGGAGCAGCCGCTCCACATTCTTTTTTAGACCAAAATAAAATCAAGGGGATCGGAGGTTTGGGGGGGGGGGGGGGGGGTGTATGGTGGGGGACTGGGGAGGGGCGCATATTTGGAAGGGACTGCCGGGATTTAGTTATTTAATGTGTTTTCAGCAGGGTCTCTGTTGATTTGTGCTGAGCTTTTTTGCGTGTGTTTGTGTGTTTCGCAGGGGATCTGCGTAGTGAATAACTTCAAAGGGGCGCATTCGGCTCCGTCCAAACCGAAAACAGAGGATTACCGCGGCCTGCCTCTCATGACCTTTCCACGTGTCGAGAGCCCTCTGGAGACACTTAGCGCACAGGTTTGACCTCACAGGCACACACACACAACTCTCTCTCTCTGTCGAACGCTTGCATGCACGCACGCACACACATAGCACATAGTTCCAGAGAGACAACCATCACTTTAGCTGTCCACCAGTATAAGCTATATGGCAGAGTGGCTGAAGTGATGGTTGTCTCTCTGGAACTTTATCCATGTCCACACAGGATCACTGTAGATCAGCCAGAGTGCCAGAGTGATATTTGGGTTCTTGGTTACCTCTCTTACCAAGGCTCCTCTCCCTGACTGCTGAATTTAGCCATGCGGCCAGTTCTAGGAGTCCTCCTGGTTGGTCCATGCAATACAGAAAGGTGTCTGGCTTTCCAAATCATGGTCAAACAATTTAATTAACACAGCTGGGCAGCTGTAAACGAATCTCAAAGATGCTTTTGAAGAAGTGGAGAGCACCAGAATATAACCCCTGAGTGTCATAACATAGGTTGTGAATACTTATGTCCATGTGGATATTTTAGTTTTTTATTTTTTATTATTATTAATTGGCAAAAGCATCTACAATTCTGTCATTATAGGGTACAGGGTGTAGAACTTAAATGACTCTAGGCTGTAATGTAACAAAGAGTGAAATATTGGAAGGGGTGTGAATACTTTTCAGATATACTGTACATATTCATACACACATACACACACACACACACATCAAGAATTGTACTGTATGTTTGCATGCATCTGTGATCTAAACATCTGCGTCTGAAACCTGTGCAGTGTAGTATATTTGCCCGGGCTTGAGTCTGCAACTTGAAGCAGCTCAAATGTGAGGGCAGTCCTGCTACCAAGGAGGCTGAGACCCATGGGTGTTAGCGTATGTTGCTAATATTCTCATTCAGGAAGAAAGTTTACTTACATCTTGCACAGCTAACATACCATCTGGCTACCATTACCTATGCATATAGATACCTCATGCACCCCCCCTCTCTCTCTTTCTCTTTCTCTCTTTCTTTCAATCCTTTATTCCCGTACCCTGTCAATTAGAACAAACACACTCCTTGATGTGCAGCTCCACAAGCTGACCTGTGTTCTTATGAGCATCTCTGTGTGGTTCTCCTCGGGCCTGCTGTGTTGGGACCAGTTGCTGCAGCAGTAGCACATCACACAGATCAATCAGAGAGTGCAAACTAACTGGCAGCAGAGAGCAGGGCCAAGCAGCTCATTGGACTCCTCATCCATCACCTGCTCGTGTTTATTTATCTGCCAGCCCGCTCGTGACCACAGCACCAGCCAGGGAGAGAGAGAGGGAGAAAGAACATCAGCCAAGTGTGTGTGTGTGTGAGAGGGTGGGGGTGAGAGAGAACCATAACATCAGCCAAAGAGTATGTGTGTGTGTAGGTGTGTGTAGGGGTGGGGGAGTGGGGTGAAAGGAGAAAAAGAGAGAGCAGACACTGTGCCTCTGTGAAGGAACTGGTGCTGTTTAAGTTGGCCAGTGTCACAAGAGGCTCTGCTTATGTTTCAAAGTGTAGACTGTCACAAGGGCCCCTCTTTGATTTGCTGATAACTGCTGCTTGGTACTTGGTACTTTGATGTCATGGAAGAAAGATGTTTACCTCTGTGATCCACTGGTTCATTTGACTAAGATAAGACAGTATACCAACCACATTGCCCAATGGACAAGAGGTGACAGGGTGAAATTAAATGAATAAAATTATATTTCGGTTCACACTTCGAAGTTAAGGCAGTGGCTTCCATATGATACGTATGTCTGGCAACTCTACTGATTCTGGTTATCATACTTCATTTTTCTCCCCTATTTTGTTTCAAATTTTTTCTAACGCGGTGTAGCTCCCTACACCGAAAGCAGGTAATGCGGGTTAAGTTGCCTCCTTCACTTGTTAGTCAAAACATCAATTTGTCAGACTCACCGAACATTTTTTGTAAAGAAAGGTAATGATGTTTACCTTGGGATTATAACCTCTGTGTTACAGCAATTGGTGTTGAGGTACTACTCACAGAATGAATTGTTCTATATGTAAGGCACCAAGAGGATTTATGAGAAGGTTGCTTTTGGAAGTACAGAAGCAGGACTGGTTTTGTTTAGTGAAGAGTCATTCAGTTTAACCCCATAGTGAAGGCCTGCAATTTAGTAAGAGGTCAGTCCTGGGTATTGATCTCTGAAATAGTCCTCCTAACGTATCTGCTCCTTGTTGAGGGAATCCGGCCATTTGTTGGGATTACACACACACACACACTCTCACACACTTAAACACTCTTTCGTCCTGCATATCCAGGAGCATATCCATGCTCCTCGGCCTCCAACTGCGGGTGGTCACAGCTGCTTGCCTTTATCTATCCAGGGAGGGAAGGGAATATGGTTTCCCATCCAAACTGGTGTCGGAACAGATGCATTTTATCAGTCCACACAGCAGGGAAATACAATGCTGCTCGTCTAAATAGATTCTGACATGTTTTGTAGTGCAGTGGCCTGGGGAGTGTGTGTGTGTGTGTGTGTGTGTGTGTGTGTGTGTGTGTGTGTGTGTGTGGTTGGGGGGGGTGGTGCAGACAGACAGCTCTATTGACAGGAGGCCAAGAAAATGGTCCTTTTGTGAGGAGGCGATGGCAAAGTCCCCTGTCGTGTGTGTCATTGGGACAAACTCCTTGGCGGGCTGTGACAGATTGGAAAGAAACTCATCAGTCTACTGCTGTTTGGCTTAACTGTGGCAACGCTGTCCCAGCCACCAGAACTCACGGGAGCGGCTAGGGAAATCGCCTGTCACTGTGGCACGCTCTCATCCAGAGAGAGAAATACAAACAGTGATGGATGATTCATGACACAATGAAATTCTGCGAGATGTAGACGGAGAGGGAGAGGAGAGAAAGACAGAGAGAATCCCCCTCTCTCTCAGTTCAACAGTTAGCCTCACAAAGATTGATGCCTGATCTGTAATCAATGTTTCTGAAGAGCAAGGAAGGGGTTGTGGATCTGTATTCCAGCTATGTTGTATGTTGTGTGCGTGTGTTTGGAATAAATGCTACATCTGCTACATAAATGCATTGTTACAGATTAAGAAATGTGGCTAATTATTCTTTTTGTTTTTGCATTGTTTTTCAGAACCATTCGGCATCAATGACTGAAGTCACATGACTAAAGGGGCAACACAGAGTGGCCTTTGCTTCCCCTCAACACTTCTAGGCTCAAATGTTTTTGTACTGTGGCATACATCCTGTATAAAGGACAGTATTACGATGATGTTCCTTCCTAGTTAGACACCAATGTTTTGTACATTTTGTATAAGAGAGTGTTGTAGCTTAACCCCCCTAATTATGTTAGCTTTGGGCAATGAAAACAGTACATGTCAGGATATACTGTAAGCCTTTCCTAGTACATATATTATATATAATGAATATAAGTCTATATAATGTCATCGAAATGTTGATGTTGGTTATGTGGTATTTGTACAAAGAATTTATTTTATTTGTTTTTTTTTCCTGTAAATTTTTTGACAAAGGGTCATATTTTGTATTATTTTCTTATTTGTATAAAACATTTTGATCCAATTTGCCTGCTGTTGTTTTCAGGAATGTTTTGGTATTTCTATTTTTGGTGTAAAGAAAAAAAAATACACAATGGATCGTGACAAGTGACTTTTGTTTTGCCAGTTTAAATTGCCTCTTGCTCAGCATGGAAATGCAGAACTGTTTAAATAGCCAGTGAGTCCTAACTTGTAGATCTTTCTATTTTTCTTTAAAGTTAGCATTTCTTTTGGAATGCTAGATATATTTTTCCTTGGTTTGTTCACCAAATAAATAGTCTGTAGCTGAGTTTATAACTTGTGTGGCCTTTTTTTAATCCTCAGACACAATTATGTTTAAAGCCTTTTAAAATATATCTCCAGTCTTTTTGTACTGATTCAGTCAAGCATGGATCTTCCTAAATTAAACCAGTCATCTGTATTGTTTTGTTTAAAACACAAAAGTAAATATCCCCTTAAATTGTTTGGTACAAGTATATTTACTTGATAAGTTAGTGTTTGTGTTATTTGTGTGCAAACATTTACATTAAAATGGCCTCTTTATACACAATGCATATGAGGGCTAATTACTGATCTAAAACCGAGTGGTTATTTAAATGACATGGTGAGTGTTTCAAGGACGGAATTGTGTGATGCTCTTCAACATGCAAACAGTATGGTAAAAAGCTGACTTTTGTAGATCTTCCATTGTTGCCTTTTTGAGCATGTGGATGATGGAAACTTGATGGATGGGGACTTCCTGTGCTAATGGGTCAATTGCCTGGCAGTGCTTCCACAGAGTGGAGGAAAGGATCTGCTTCTCACTGATGTTAACAGGCAGGCTAGCTGGGCTTCTCTTACCTTCATGTCAATCTTCTGACCGTCACGTTGGGCCAACATGGAGTTAGACAAACAGGGCTAAAGGGGAACACTTTTTTATTTTTATTTAGTTTTCCTTTAGACCCTTTTATTTCAATTTCAACATCTGACTCATATCACATTTGGTTGCCTTTAGGGACTTTGTGTCAAAAAAAAAAAAAAAAATCATGTATAGCAAAGCAGTCAGTTTATACCCCCCCCCTCTCTCCTCTCTCTCACACACCACACACACCACACCACACACACCACACACACACACACACCACACACAGAGTTTTATAACTAGCGGCTCCTGGCCCTTTCTTCTTCACCTTTATGCTGAGGAGCTGAGTGTCTGCAACCTCATGCAAATGCACAGGCTGGATGTCTGTCCTTGTTGAGCCTTTCCTGACTGCTTCAGGGCCCTGCTGACTGCTCCGGGGCCCTATTCTGTTTTAAGGGGAGGGGTTGAATCCTAATGCATCTCCGCAGTTCCTCTTTCCAGTAGATACATGTCTGTCTGTCAAGTGTTCAGCCTTTGCCTGGACTCTCAGCATGAAGAAAAGGGCACGTTCTCCAGAACAGCTTTTGCCACTAAAACATCCCGTCTGCTGCTTGTCCCACAGGCTTAAACAGAGATTACGCTTATACATTGATTCTGGTGAGAAAATAAACAATGATTCACTGTAATGCACCTTGGCATACCATGCCACCTTGTATATATCCATTACCATAACAGCAGAGCTGCATACCGTTGCGGTCTCCTTCATCATTGATGCAAATTGATGCAATATGACTGACACCTGACAGGTCTACAAAATTGTGCTATGGTCCAGCCGTTTCACTAAGACTTGGGAGAGATGCAAAGGGTCATTTATGTCATGATTTACTGTATGAACTCATATATTACAATTATTTTTTTAACAACTGCATCATTTAGCGTAAGTGCATTTTGATATTGAACAGTCAACAGTGATTTAAAAACAAAGCAAAACCACCTGCAATACTTCCCTATATATGAACCAGTCCAGCTGTATTTCAAATGACTATAGCACACCTCAGAGTGGTTTATTTGGACACTATCTACAATTCTGAATCATGATATGGAGAATAGCTGGTAGACACGATGCAAACAGACAGATTGCGTCTGCTTTTAACAAAAGATATCCAGACAAAATGGAACAAGACTTCACATGCTGTCCAGTGCTGTGCAGTGTTGCATTCATTCATTAATTTACTGAAAACAGGTGCAACTTCATGAGACCTGCACGCCAAAGGAAAATTGAATGAACAAAAATGGCCTTCAAATGGTCTCTTTTTGTCCAACCACCAGCAAATATCTCACTTGGTTTGTCATTCTGTGACCTGAAAACTTCAAACGAAAAAGAAAAAAAAATTCTCAAAAAGAAAGACAGAAAGAAAGAAAAACCCACAGGACTCCTGCTTCTCTACAGCTGGAGGAGAAAGAGTGGGGGAAAAAAGATAAGAAATGGCTTTGCAGAGAGCATCAGTATGCAGAGAGGGCCGTCATACATCACAATTTGACACTCTCAGTGAATGCTTGTCTCTAAGACACAAAACCCCTATCCTTCAGCAAAGTAACCCTCCATCTCAGGCACTGATCTGCGCGCTTGTTTTTGTGTTGTGTCATCGCCATCATCTCTTTGAGAGAGAAGGAGTAATAAAAAAAGGCAATTCATTCAAATCTGCACCTTCCCTCCCTCTCTCCCTCCCTCTCTCTCTCTCTCCACCACCCCTGTTCTCTCTTGTCTTCATCATGGCCCAAGGTGCTCCACAAGGTTTCTGATTTGCTTACAAAAAAATCTGACTTTGGAAATCAAAGAAAACGGCACAGATGGTGTCATCTAGACGTCTTGTGCCTGGCGAAGGAGAGGCCCTTAAGATGCTCTGACGGCAGAGACATGCTCCGACAACAACTACAACGCAGACCGGAGGGCAGAGGACAAGCCTGGTTGAGCACGAGCCTGGTTGAACTTTGAACTCCACGACTCATCCACCCGCGTGCGGCGGCAGCGGCGGCCCTCCGTAGCGCTAGGTCTCGGCCGGAGGGTTTCTCTTAGTCTGCTGATACTGTTCCAGCTCCTTCTTCCTCCTCATGGCCAACTGCAGCTGCTGCTTAATGATCTGGATCTGCGTCTCCAGGTCCGTCAGCTCCTGCACTATGGGGTTCCTGGCCAGACCCAGCAGGTCTGTCTTGCCATTGGATGTGGCCTGCAGGGGGGGCTGTCTCTTGACCTGCAATGGCTGCAGCTCCTTGCACTGGCATTCCACGTCGTTCTGCTGCTGAACAGTCTGATTGGACGGTTTCCGTCGGTTACAGTTGGAGTTTTCAGAGGCGTTCCACTGAACCTGTTGGTTGTTCCCGACGTTGCACCTTGGCGAAGCAGAACAGAGAGAGTCCGTTATGTCTGAGCATGTCTGAGAATCTAGCACATCAGATAAGGACAGATTCTTACAATCACTGATCACGGAAAAAAATATAAATATAAAAATGCCTAAATTGCTATTTGCATAAGTGCAGCAACAGCTGCAAACTTGTGAGACAACATTTACTCAAATGCTTACAGAAAGACACACACACAGAGGGAGTGAGAGAGAGCAACACACTCACACACATCCACAAAAAGACACACACACACACACACACACACACACACACACACACACACACAAACGCCAAATCAAGTGTAATTCACTTTCTTCTTGAAGAAAAAGTTAATCTCTGAATAAGAATCTTTGAGAATGGTCAAGCAATTTGGTTCTGGTCTAGCTTTTGTCAGGGAAAAAAAGCACGAACGAAGGCTTTCTTTTATTGCTCTTTAATTGGTCTTTGATCGCTCTTGCCACATCACCTGTATTCTACTTAAAAGACATGAGCATTTCCTGCTACAGTGTGTGCTGTGCATTCTGGGTAGCGCCTGTGGCTGAACAGAGAGCTCTTACCTTTTCTCTGGTTTTGCAACTGTGGGCAATTTGTCTTCATTGAAGGAGGAATTAAGTGCTCGATGTAATCTCTAGAAGGCAGAGGAGTAATTTAAGGAATTATAGATGAAAATGGAGCAGTGCAAAGGAGCGCTATGGCTTCTTATTCTGTCTGATCATTTACTTAGTGAGCCATTAAACTCGCAATAGATCATGCAGATGGCATCGTGGTCATCTGTGAAACCCAAATGTGAACACTCCCTCAGCAGCTGCCTCAGGACAGCCGCATAGCCCTTAAGGACTCGGATACACTTTGTGGTTGTGTACGTTGTGACAAACAGTATGTGTATACATCTGTAATGCATCTGTGTTACAGGTGTACAACCACTGCTTCTATTGCTAATACCAGTCCTTCCTCACAGTGACAAAATATTTTATCGATCAGATGTCTAAGAGGTCAATCTAAAATCAGGCCATCAAGCTGGGAGACATTCAGAGCCTTTCTGTGTGCTGGACGTCCAGACAAATAGTTACATACACTGGTGCAGTCTGGGAAAGCCCTGAAGTCATGCATGTTTACATCTCAAAAGTACAGGACATATGCAGGACAAATGCCTCCAAGCCTCCAGCCAGTAAACCTAATTATGGCTTGCTTTGATCTATTCTTGATTGCACTAGTATTACTACTACTACTACCTCCATGATCTTTACTTTTGTGAAGTCTGACCTTGTATAACAACTGCAAATCATAGTAGTAGTAGTAATATTACTAGAAGTAATAGTAGTAGTAGTAGTTGCTGTAGCAGCAATAGTAGCAGTAGAAGTAGTATCTGCTAGTGTTAGTAGTTGTAGTGGTAGTAGCAGTAGTATCTGCTAATATTAGTAATAGTAGTAGCAGTATCAGCTAGTATTAGTAGTAGTGGTCGTTGTTGTACATGGAGTGTTATCAACGTGGTGAGGGACCGACCTGGCTGGTGTGGAGCCAGTATTTATACTGGGGTTTGGTCCTGATTTTGGGAATGACCCAGCGGTGGACAATGTGCTCAGCCAGAGTGGTCAGAAGGGACAGAGCAACGCCTCCACACAACATCACAAATAACCCTGAGAAGTGCTTGATGCCCATCTGTAATGTCTAGGGGTCAAGAAGAAAGGGAAGAAGGAAGAAAGAAAGAAAGAAAGAAAACAGAAAAACAAGAAAGAAGGAAGAAAGAAAGGAAGAAAGAACAAGAGGCCAAAGATGAAGAAAGGCAAAGAGAAAAAAGAGAAAAGACAGATGTCTCATATAAAGAGAGAAATAATGAAATCCCAAAATGATGGAAGAAAGTAAGAAACAGAAAGTGCAAAAGAAGGAAAGATGTAAACAACAGAAGGCTTTTAAGATTCTGAGTCGGCACTCATTTTCAACCTACAGTGACTTCATTAACACACAGGTTACTTCAGCTAGGCTACTCTCAATTGGGCAATCACCTACACATGCATACACAATGATCCCAAGCATACTCCAGCACCTCATCAACATTTCATCAACTATTCCTTGAAATTATTATGTGTTAGCGCACTGCTGCAAAATAGTGAAAAGTCAAAAGAGTTACCTCAGTGACAGCGAAGCTGCGCTTTCCACACGGAACCACTTTGTACCACTTGTCATGAAGCATGTCCATGAAGCCGTCCGACTTGTACTGACTGACCAGCTCCGAGATGTTAGACGTGAGGGGGGAGTTTTGCTTGAGGCCAATGCCATACCCTGTGTGCAACAGCATTCGTCGGTCACAAGGGATCACAAACCACTCAAGTTCATGAAACACTACAAATATTGACTATTGTTTTAAAACAGCCAGAGGCAATGTTCAATCTGATCAGCATTTTTTGCTTTTGTTTATTTGTTTTTTTGTTTTTTTTTCCCCAATTGTATTCTTGTCTGCACATTTTGGTACATCTTTATTGTACGCCTGTCTCTACATTTTTGCAGTTTTGCTGTTTTTCTACAAATATCAGCCTCAGCTAATTTACAAATGTTGCAATTGGATCCATGCAGTCCATAATTCTGTCCACATTTTACCATGTTTGCCTCCTTGTGGTTATGTCAATCACATATCTGGCTATGTCAGACTGCACAGATGAAGACTACGCTCTGAAAGTCAGCACAGACTGAGAGGGAAACAAGCAAACAAAAAAAGGTGAAAATTGTGGAGTTCAAATCTATTTAACTAAGCCAGTCATCAGTATGATTTAACAAAACCCTCCCACTTGGAAATTCCTAAGTGAATGTCTACACAAATGACTTTGCTTCAAAGTTATCTGCCAATTCCACACTTCAACCTGTCCTCAATACAATATCCCTTAGAGTTCCACTAGAAGTCTCAGATCAAGAATCCTTTGAAGATGCCCTTTAGCATCCTTCTGGGTTATCAGCTACAGATAAGTTTTCAGTTACAACCAACACCTTGGACCTCATGCAATTGGCCAAATAGTACCTGTCAAGACCAAAATATTGCTTTATAATATGGAGCTCAGAACTCAAACTGGCATATAAGGTATACAGACTGCAGCAAGGCTGAACAGAATAGGAAGGAGTCTCTTATGGGACCAGGCCTGAGATTATCTATGGGCCTCGTTCACTAATATCTTCCTAAAAATGTTTTTCAATTTGTTCTTAAGGTCCCATTTAAAACTGTATGAATACAAATATCCTTGAAAAGTGGGTTCTAAGAAAAAAATTGGTCTTGTAAAATTGGTTGGTGAATGCCAAGGCCCAGTGTCGGCCAACGTCCGCCTCAGTGTCACACTTCTCATCCCTTATTGATCATTACCGTAATTCCCCAACTGTTAATGAATTATTTCCACACTGGTTTAGCCAAATCTCTTCAGCTATGAGGTTAACACACAGTGGAGGGCTATAGATGGGAATGCATTTATTTAATAATTTTTCTTCAAATCAAATCACAGCATTTCTTCTTTTAATAATGCATATATTTGCAGATGATAATGCCTAGTCCTTCGTTCTGTGGTTTATACACAATGCATCCAATATTCAGGAAATTACAGTAGTTTACCTTCAATAGCGAACGGTTTCCCCACTGTGAGCAGCTTACAGTCTGCGTCAATGGATACTTCATAATCCAGAAGGGCTTTGTCCATGATAAACGCATCAAGCTTCTGAGGATCCTCCCTGGAATGACAACAGTGGTCCAGGTTTAGACAGTGGCCATACTATATAATTATATTATACAGAAAGTTTCACACTAATGTTTATAATTAAACTATGCTGCTGAAATAAGGAGGGCATTTTCTAGATGTAATTTTTATAGAGACAACATTATTATATTTTGACTGTTCTGCTTATGAACCATGAGAAAAAGGACTGGTATTCATTGACGTAGGTTAATTAGGTACTTTTGAGACACCCACTGAGGTTACAACCTTTTTCAGGTTTAAAAATCACTACAAACTTTAATACAGTGTAATGCTTCCACTGCTAAAAGGTTTACAATTTCTACCTTCATTAAACACTTGCTATAGGCTGGATTTCAGGCTCCAACAATGTCCCCCATGTAAACACTGGCCCTCCATGTAAAGTCCAGCAAACAATGGATTCACAAAAGCATGAGAGAAGAGAAACAGTGTGGTGAGCCAGAGAGAGAAAGAAAATGTCTTGGTTACATTTGTTTTGTGGAATCTAATTTAAACCAAATTGAATTAGTTCTTCAGTTGATTGGGTGATTTTTCAGGGGTTACCAGATCAAAAGAGCAGGAGATTGCCTTGCACCAAGCCAGGAAAGGCACCTGGTGCACCAAGCCAAGAAAAGCTCCTCTAGGTGTTCCCCCAGTTTGCCCCGAACTGGAGTAACAGATGCAGGCAACAGTCCAGGCTTTCTACTTAATCCTGAATTGGCCAACAACAGGATTGGAATTGTTGTCAGGAGAAAGCGATCCAGTGACCTTGTTTGCATCAATATACTGTTTGTTCGTTGGTGGACAGGCTCTCTCATTTCCAACTGTATCCATTCATCATGCATTGAAGTCATAGGCTTGAAGTGTGATTAAGGCAAGCGACTTGAAATGTGTAAAGGTAGGGCAAAGCAAAGGACATATCTGTGCTTAAAAACACAATCCATCACCACAGCCCAAGCCTCGCAGGCCTGTCCCTTCTAATGGTTCTGACTCACTTGAGATGGTCGATCCCATCAGGGGTAGCTGGGGCGTTGTAGCGCCTCATGTATTCGTGCATCTCTGGGAAGCTTTTCTTCACATAGTCCTCGGCGCTGCTCTCTCGGACTGTCCCAAAACGGAAACCCTGTGACGGATGATGAAGCTGGATAAAAAATAAAATAATTAATCATTATATAAAAAGAAGGCGAGGGAGAAGATTGCTATTGCTTGATTTCAAGGGTCTGCTGTGCTTCTCATCATTTATCCTACAACTAAGTGAATATTTGTTAAAATACAATTGCAGACCATTTGTGTGTGTGCATGTGTGTGTGTTTGGTGAGGCCTGTGGGGGGGGGTGACCTGACTGTAAAACATATGTCTGTGTAGTTACTAAATTCATGTTCAGTTTTCCATTTACATTACATTTACATTTATGCATTTAGCAGACGCTTTTATCCAAAGCGACTTACAACTCATCAACTATCAATTGTTCGGCCAGTCTCCCTAGAGCAATTTAGGGTTAAGTGCCTTGCTCAGGGCACAACGGTGGCAGCGGATTCGAACCCACAACTTTCAGGCTACTACACACTAGCCAGTTCCTTAACCACTACGCTACCACCACCCTGGTTTCCATAATTAGATAGATAGATAGATAGATAGATAGAATCATAGATAGATTGATAGATTGATTATAGATAGATACATAGTGTGTCTCAGAACCTGTGTGATATTACTGAGTGGTACTGTATCTTACTGTGCCTGAGATTAAATCAATGACCATGTCTGGTTACCATACTTATCAGTTGATTAACACATGAGTACTAAATTATTTTCTTCTGATAAGATTACCTTTCACTATTTATTTAATAAATAGCACAAAATCAATAAAACTACTATAAGTCTGCTCAGATCAGGAGAAAACTTTTGTTATCTCAACAAATTCCTCTGAGCAATTTCAATGTGTTTATGACTGAATCAAGAGTAGCTGCAGTTTACCTTGGGGTCATGTATTCCTGAGAGCTGCTCGTAGGTTTTCTCTCCAACCATGACGGCAGCCAGGTTAGCTGTGTATGTGGACAGGCAGAAGAGACAGAAAATGGCCCACAGGTTCATCAAGAAACGACCAGTCCAGCACTTTGGCGGCTTGATGGCCGCCGTGCGGCCAAACAGGATGGCGTAGCACACATTGAGCGCCGAGGAGAAGGAGAACACGCGGTCGCGGTTCCGTCCCCTGGGCGTCATACCGAAAGGGCTCTTCCACTCGTAGAGTGTGAGGAAGATGGCGGTGACATGGAGGGAGACAAAGATGCCTAGCCACATGCTCCAGTGTAGCGGCCACATGAAGGCACCTATGGGTGCCGCCGTGTCCCGCGTCCGCACCAGGATGCCCAGGCTGGTTGAGAAAAAGGGGCTGGTGAAGTCGATGACCTGGCTGCGTGCAGAGTTGATGCTGAAGGAGGTGACCGCCAGGTGTGCTGCTCCACTCATTAGATCGCCGACGAGACCCGTCCAGCGGCCGTTCTTGTAAGCACCGTACTTGCCGTCACCAACGATGTAGAGGTCAAAGTCGAAGCCCATGTCCTCGGCCAGCTTCTCCAGCAGGTCGATGCAGTATCCATAGCAACACTTTTTGTACTCCAAGGGCACGGTGTCGTTGGCACCCTGCAGCACCTGGAAGAGGCGCTCCAGTAGGGCCGTGTCGTTGGTCAGAGGGTCCAGGCAGAGCTGGCCAGCAGGGCACTGTCCATCGTCATCCACCTCGCGGGTGAAAACGAACGGGTGCTCCACCAGGGTGACCACGCGCATGTGCAGGCGGGAGGAGTGGCGCCAGTCCCCGCCCTGATGTGGCCGGCGCTTGTTGGGCCACACGCCGTAGTCCATCATGACGCGGCCGTGCTTCCAGCTGCCCAGCCGGGTCCACATGGGGTTGCCCACTGGGTCATGCTGCAGGTTCCAAATGAAGTGGTGGCTCTCCGAGGAAATCACCATCTCCTCACCGACGCCAATGTAGCCACTCAGGCCATCAAATGACGTGTTTGCCAGGAACCTACAGTGCAAGGGACAGGGTTAGTACAGGAAAGTTTCTTGTGGAGTACTTCTAACCATGTCCCTGTTGTTCGAGCTCACCGAGTCCTATCGCTAGGAAGAAGAATGAGAGAATTTGCTAGCCTAACAAGATAGACTATAACATCAAAATGTATAGTCTGGATATGACCGATAAACCAGGCTCAATCAATCCTCGGGGCGGAATCAGCAGTTGTCTTTCAAACTGCCTTTACACGCAAAAAGATTATGCTAAGACCAATCTGAGCAACGGCGGCAAAACAGCAAATACGTCCTTCATTAAAAACTTGAGTGTCTTTTCCTCCTCAGCTTTCAAAGAAAAGCGAAAGTCTAACTCTTCCAAAGTCCATTCAACTTTTGCACTGTCACACACTTTTGCACTGCTACGCCTGCCCAAACGACCCTCTACAAAGATAGAATATTGTGTGTGGCCCGACCATACCTACGCCTGCCCAAACAACTCTCTACAAAGATAGAATATTGTGTGTGGTCTGACCATACCTACACCCGCCCAACAACTCTTGACAAAGATAGAGCATTGTGTGGTTCGACCATACCTGGAAGATGAGCTACTGAGGCAAAACTATTTGCTGCCGCTAGGGTACGTCTAGATTTCTAGGCTAAGAACATACATTGGATAGGTAACTGAATGGCACCATAAGCTCACTTTAAGTTTTATATCCCACGGTACAGATCAGTTAGTGTAAGCTGCCAATTCGCTATTTGGTCCACGTTGCTCCAAATTCTCCTATTCTCTTCCCTACCTACAGCACTCAGTGAGCTCCAACAACACGGGTATAGCTGGAATTACTCAAGACTACAGCAAGTCTGCAGCATCCCAATCTAATTAAACACGGCAGACAATTGAATATTGCATTAATATTAATAATACTATAAATACATTCATTTAGGCAATTAAATATGACATTAAATATATTCAGAAACCAGTAGCACATGGCACATGGATGCTGCATGAGCTTCTATGCCATGGGCTTCCTTTTTAATGAACATTTTGAAAATATTAATTAAAAAAAAATGTTACTGAAAACACTTCAAATATGTATAATAATTTAATCTGTATGACAATTTGAATCACTGAAGGCTGGTGAATTACAGGCGTAGAATATCCTATTGACTGTGAGCCAGGCAAGTTCTTCCATGGATACCAAAGTCACTTAAAGGTGAAATTCGGTGTGAATCTGTTCATAGCCCTGAATCGAATCACATGGATCAAAGAATGTCTGCACACTGGTGTAGCTCCCAATAGTTTTACGAAATTATAAATTTATAATAATTATTAAAAAAACAGCATACAGTATCAATGTTTCAACCCACCAGGGTCTTATTCATGCCAGATATTGTGTCCCCCTTCATCCTGCTCCTGGAGGGTTGAGCACACAACTACCCACCAAAGTCTCTTCATCATGTCTTTATGCTCTTTGCTTTGTGCACCGAGGACAGTCATACTTGTGGGAGGGTTATGATGTAATAGAGCTATTTATTTATTTATTTATTTATTAGAGGTTGGGCTGGACATAGTAATGCAGTCTGAAATCTTAACGCTTTGATATATTATGACAATAATATGCCAACTCTTTAATCTCAACTCTTTTGGGACGGCTCAGGAAGCCCTCTCCAGTACCCGCATGACCATGATTCAGTGTACAAAGCGAGTCTGTGAAGACATTATTGGGTATGAACTAAATTTACTGGCCCAAACACAGAATGAAGGAGAGAAAGAGAGCAGGTTTCTTCATGCCCTCAAACTCTTTTGGTTAGAAATAGATGAGACATTGCAAGCCAAGCCTTCTTGTCCAAAATCAGTGCCTGACCTCACAAGGTCCCATTTCAATAAATGAATGGGCAAAAATTGCAGATGCACAAAACTCTTACAGGGATCCTACCCAATAAAGGAAGCTCTAATGGGGGGGGGGGGCGCGGTCCATATTACAGTAATACAAGAGAAAGTAAAAGCAGAGCGAGATGCGCAAATGTTCGACAACTTCCATGTTCTCTTTAAGCAAGGGAGATGTATATGTGTAGTAACATTTTATGTTGCTCTATCTTTGGTAACACCTTTATGGATTAAGAATAGGAAGAATTGAAGTTCTTTTGGGTGTAATTATAGGCGTCCCAATATATGCCTGTATCGTCCATGTAGTATAGTCCATATAGAGTATGATGAGATGTGAGCAGGGGCTAATGCATGCTGTGTTGTGATGTGTAACCTGCACTGCAAACCTGCAAACAGCAGCTGCACTAGAGGGCAAGCAAGCCAAGCCAAGCCATCACTTGAGTCTCCCTGTCAAAGCAGGGGAGGAAGGTTAATGGCTTTCCTGGCCTGGGTTATAGCCTCTGCTGAGGTGTGAGAGAGTACTACAGGCAGGTGTTAACTTTAATACCTGTAACAAACATGACCACTGCAACACAACTTCTACTTTGAACTTCTTCTGTCTTTTGTAGACCTCACTTGCCATACATGACAAACTTTCTTGCTCTTGTATAGGGCTGTGCAATTAAATTAAATAAAATTAACTGAGTTCCTGTGATAATGCCTTCTAACAATTATGAAAATAATTAAAATTAATAATTAAAAATAAAAAAACAATGGATGATCCTTTAAAGATCATGAAGTAATTGTTTTGCATTCAACCTGAACACCTTTTAAGGACTCCTTTCACAATTTACTTCTGTCTCATTTCCAAGGCACTCATATCCTTTCCTACATCCCAAGGTTGAGGCTCACAGTCAAGGCTGAGGCAGGTGATATAATCTTGTAATCTTCCCACTACAAAACCCTTAACATCATGCTTTCTAGTCAGAAAAGACAGCTGACAACAGCGATCATTTCACTGTAATTACTTTCTGTTTTTATTCTTCCGCCTCCACTGCTAACACCTTGTCCTCTGTCTGCGAGGGAGATGTGTGTGTCTGTGTGTGTGCGTGTGTGTGCACGCACTAAAGTCTGGTGTGGCAGTTTGGATAGCACCAGAAGAGTACAGCTGCAGGGTTGCTTCACAAGCTGCTCTGCCTTGCACTGCCCTTCCCTGCCCTGCTGTGCTGCGCTGGCCTTTTTGAGCGTGTCAGCTACCTGGATAGTGTCAAGCACGGAGGCTCCACTTCTATCTCCGATAGTGGCAGCTCCACAACCCAAGCCCCCACCCCGCACCTGCCTGAACCCTCCTCTCTACCCCCTCCCCCATCCCCATCACCGTGCTAATGGCCCTTCTCTCTCTCTCTCTCTCTCTCACACACACTCTCTGTTTCTCTCTCTCTTTCCCTGTCTTCCTCCTTCCCTCTCTGAGTTCTCTGAGACAGGTAGCGCGTGCTGCTGTTGACCCCTGTCACACTCATCCTCCCTGGAGTCAGCCCAGGTAACGCACCGAAGGAGATGAGAGGAGAGGAGAAGAGAGCAGACATGCAGCCAACAGTGTCTTGTCAGTCTCTGTGATAAGAATCAGTTTTAACATGGACAGGAGTTTAGGTTTTAACAGGGCCAAGGTGTGTGCTGTAGAGGGTGGTGGCCAGTAGAACACCTGGTTACATCAAAGGGTGTTTTGTGTGGAAATCAACATAAAAAATAATCCCTAACTATGTTTTGTTTACATGCAAAAGGCAGTGCATTTCAAAGGTCCCAGTAGCCTTCTTCAAACACTATAAACTTGTTTACGACACAGTAAATCATGTTCCTATGACCACTGGAGGCTAGACAAATAAACCAAATTGCTGCACTTTTTAAAAGACTCTGAAACTTTTATTTGGACTTTATTGTAACTCTTAATCTTTTCTCAGTGGCCTGAAATCACAGACTCTGAGGTTTCTTCTACGGCATTATGTTTTCTTAAGAATATTGCTGAAGTTTAGTGAGATTCACAGTGTCTCTGCTGTGACCTCTGCGACTGCCTTTGATGTTTCTGTTAATATTCCACTGCTGTATGACATTTGTATTCCGGATATACTTCTAGAACACTGACCAAGAGTTTAAAGTCTTTAAATAATACAGCAACAGTTTCTGTGACCCCTCCATCAAAATGGAGGCATTACGCATGTAATGACAAGTGAGGATATTTTAGATACTGCATGAAAGGGAATGATTTGAATGGGATTAGATTTAAAGGTATGTGTGTGTGTGCGTGTGTGACTTGAGTTCTTGCATGTATGTATACACACTTACAAGGAATTCCACAGTTATCCTATCAGTAGCATGAAGAAGAAGATAGCAAATCAGAGAGGAGAGACCCAGCCCGTAGCTTACCTGGAAATATATCTTCCTGAGCTCAGGTTCTTCTCCTCGATCAGCATACAGTTCGTAATCCCTGGGATGAGTGCTCGCTCGGGGGAAACCAGGGCCGCGTTGCCCACTGCTCGTGCCACCAGCTCCAGAGCATCCTGCACGTAGTGGTCCCGCGAGGGCGTGCCCATGCGGCCGTGCGCTAGAAGCCCCATGGGAAGGCCTTCAGTCCGCAACTCCTCCACGTTCTGGGAGTCGCCCAGTATCCAGTGGTAGTCTGGGAGCGCCAGGCCTAATTTGCCCACGGCGGCGAAGATGCGCTTGATGTCCCTGATGTCGCAGCCAAACGTCACCACGGTGGACGTGGAATCCTTGATGGCCTCGAGGTGCTGCTGCAATGAGACCTGAAAGTCCCCGCGAGAGCTGGCGTTGGTGGACACGTTGACCACGGTGCCCAGGTGGAAGCGGGAGTTGTTACGGAGCAGGAAGAGGAAGTCGGAGACGTTCTGCTCGCGACAGAGCAGAAGACTCACGTCATACCAGCTGTTCATGGACAGCAGGGCGAAGACCAGATCCGCTCTGGAGGTCGGAGGGTTACGCATGGCCATCTGAAAATGGAGTTCATTCTGCCCAGATAGGAGGAAGAAAGAGAAAAAAAGCAATGAACAAACCATAATAACTGAATAAAAACAAAGAACTCACCACATCTCTACACATACTTAAAGTTGGTGTGACTTAAACACAGCGATAAGTCCGCTCCTCTCGCAGTAGGAGAGTTGATGGGATATTATTCAATCCTGATGCTGCACAGAGCTCATTTTCTCCTCATTTTCCCCCTGCTGAAACTCAGCAGAAAGCGCTGTCTGACCGTCCCACTGGCCGATAATGGCCGGCCATCTCCTCCCCTAGCTCTGTGCAGACAGGCTGTATTGATAAGGCCATTTGAGAGTGCTTAGGACTGGGGTGAGAGGGAGATTACGGGCTTACACTTCTAATGATTATTTCCTTTGACATGGAAATGGAATAATTACAGTTTGGCAGCAGTGTGGAGGCAGAGAAAATGACCCAAAACGGCTCCTTTAAAACAGTGACTTGGCCAAAAAACACACAAAATGGCCCAAAATATGCGGTCAAGGACGCTTGTCAGTGTGTGTGTGTGTGTGTATGTTGAAGATACATTAGTGCAGGAACTATCACACACTGATCTGGTGAACAGGCTGGTGTTCTCCATGCTGTAGAAGATCTGTATTCTTTGTTCTATAACGCACAGACTGTGCTGTAGAGGGCCTGTGTACTTTGTTCTACAGTACACAGACTGCTTTGTAGAGGGCCTGTGTTCTTTGTTCTATAACACGCAGACTGTGCTGTAGAGGGCCTGTGTTCTTTGTTCTACAGCACACAGACTGCTTTGTAGAGGGCCTGTGTTCTTTGTTCTATAACGCACAGACAGCGCTGTAGAGGGCCTGTGTTCTTTGTTCTACAGCACACAGACTGTTCTGTAGAGGGCCTGTGTTCTTTGTTCTATAACGCACAGACTGTTCTGTAGAGGACCTGTGTTCTTTGTTCTACAATGCACAGACTGTGCTGTAGAGGGCCTGTGTTCTTTGTTCTACAATGCACAGACTGTGCTGTAGAGGGCCTGTGTTCTTTGTTCTATAACGCACAGACTGTGCTTTAGAGGGCTTGTGTTCTTTGTTCTACAGCACACAGGCTGTTCTGTAATGGGCCTGTGTTCTATAAGCACAGACTGTTCTGTAGAGGGCCTGTGTTTTTTGTTCTACTGAACACAAACTGTGCTGTAGAGGGCCTGTGTTCTTTGTTCTATAACGCACAGACTGTGCTGTAGAGGGCCTGTGTTCTTTGTTCTATAATGCACAGACTGTGCTGTAGAGGGCCTGTGTTCTTTGTTCTATAACGCACAGACTGTGCTGTAGAGGGCCTATGTTCTTTGTTCTACAGCACACAGGCTGTTCTGTAGATGGCCTGTGTTCTTTGTTCTACTGAATACAAACTGTGCTTTAAAGTGCCTGTGTTCTTTTTTGTAGAGAACACAGGCTGTGCTGTACAAGATCTGTGTTCTTTGTTCTAGAACACATAGACTGTGCTGTAGACGGCCTGTGTTCTTTGTTCTATTTTGTAAATTTGTATCTGTTTATTCATAAATATCAATATCGGTGCAACAAAATATTTCCCCCCGCTGAACAGTTGCCAAGAAACACACAGATGTAGCCATGTTAACTTTTGTACGACACAGCGATACAGAACGAAATGTGACTATAAAGATGTGCTATATGGCAAATATACCACAGCATCAAACGCAATTCAGCCAATCATAATGAAGAACAGCAGCTATTCATTTTAGTACTGGAAGGCCTTTGCTCTCCATCTGATTTACAGCACGTGTACTATGTGTACTAAGTTCTGTGTTCTGTGTCTGTTCTTTAACACACACCTGTGTTTACCATCTGTTCTACAACACACACACACACACACACACACACACACACACACACTGGGTCCGCACAATTTACATTTACAGGACTAATTTCCTCCGATTGCTGATCTAGGCATAACCCACAAAGAAAATGGCATCAAAGGGCAAATAAATATCTCTTCCAATAAAGTGCACTGAGCTCTTCGACATTCAGAAAGGTCCCTTTATTACCCCTCTTGTAGTAGGTAGCCATAGATCAGTTCTACAACAGCCATCAATAACCCCATAGTACCTTACTAAAGAGGGCAAGTCCTTCACAGTGGCCTGCTTCAATGAAATGCTTAGCCAAGCTCCCTAATTTCCCAGGAGGCCTACTTTTAAGTGACGGAGGGAAAACAGGCTAATTGTAAGTGATTAAGGAGAAGCATTATGGAGAGGCTGAGCAAGAGGATGCTGAGGGGGTATTTAAGAGAGAGGGATCAAAGTCTATTTGTCGTCAGTCAGTGAGATATTATGACAAAGAATCCCTGATGACCTCTGACAATGGAGGAGCTGTCACCCCTGATGGAGTTTGGCAGGCAGGAACTGCAAGGTTTTTTTGAATGGATGGGGGATCATCTCGGTCCTTGGAGAGCTTGTAAAACAAGACACTAATAGAGCAGGAAGGACGTTTGTAATGGTGGAGCCAATGCTGCTGAAACCGCTGTGGCATTAAATTGTAGACTAAGATTTGGGGAAAATTTTATTGGTTTGTGACTATGACATCAGTGTAAAATGCCAAAACAAAAGGATACGTTTATTTGGTGGTCTTGCTTGTGCTGTAGTTTGCCATATGAAGACAATGATGACAGTAATGATGATGATGGTGATGGTGGTGATGGTGGTGATGGTAATGACTGTAGGGATGATGGTGGTGGTGATAATGACATAAATACGGTGATGGTATACCAAAGACAATAGAGGTTATAATGGTATTGATGATGGTGGTGACGGTGATGATGGCGAGAAAGTCAGGGAGACAAACAGATGGACGGGAGAAGCAGCCTTCACTATGTACATCAGCAGTGTTTATAACACTAAAACCATGGCTGCTCAATTTTCTGAAATGTGGATGTTTGCCGCTGGTTCACCAGTTCAGCACTTGCATGGGATTTACGGTTACTGTGCTCACGTTTGGAAAAGTACTGACACCTAACAGAAGCGTTCTCTGAGGTAGTACATCAAGAAATAATCAGAAAGAATCACAACAAGGCTTGTCATTTGTGTCTTCACCTTGATGAAGACGAAGAGGAAGAGGAAGAGAAAAAGATGAAGTGAGGCCATTGTCCACACCTACCATTATGAATTTGCTATAAATTGCCATTGTCTACACCTATTATCATGAGTTTGCTATGAATCCAGTACTGACAGTTTTAGAGGTACTAGGTTTAGGGTTAGGGTTAGTACTAGGCCTAACCCTAGGCCTAGTACTATTGTCATGGATGTACCATTGACTATTTGAGTTTTTAGTCACTGATGGAGCAACATTTTTTTTTATAAAAACACGCTGCTGACCTATGTCATACTCCAACACCAAGCTGAAAAGCAACACTACATATCACATGGTGTTTATGAAACTATTAATAAAAAAATTATAGGGCCTCATCCTTAGCCAGATAAAGACAAACAAACAATAAAACCACTTAATAGGAATCTAAATGTGGCATCAATCCCAGAATCTTTCAGTGTAACGAACTGCCAACCTCTTTATAATCTGCACCTTTGTCAACAAGAGTCACGCTGCGCTGTAAACTCGGGCTCTGCTTGTCTCTCATAGACAGATAGCTCAATGATGTGCCTGTTGCAGCTCGAGGTGTCCCCAGGGCTTCGATAATCATTCTCTTTGACAGACATCTAATAAGTAGACACTGCTTCAATTCAATGCGCTACGGAACCGTTAATTAAGAGCCATCTGATCATCAGAGGCACTCACTATGACCAATGGGTGGCGCTACATCCATTCTTCAACTGTCATTAATGTTGTAAAAAATATTTTAACCTCAAACTATTTGAAACAACTGTTGTGGGATTTTGATTCATTTCAGCATAGCCTAATTCATAGTTTTATTACAGACAGTCGACGTCATAGGCGGGATCTGGTTTGCTAGGTCTTTAGGGTCTCTGCCTCTCTGATAATATGACATTATGATAAAATATACCTGTCAAATGTATCTGCCAATATATCTGAACTGTTTATTATTAAGCCAACGTGTGCACTGACATTTTTTATTTTATAAAACCCTGTTAAAACAATAACTGTCTATCATCTACTCACAGGCGAGTTTGCGCAATCGCTCATTGCTTATCTTGCACTTCAAGAACCGCAAATCCGGCCGTATCAGACATTCCAGATGGACTGTTGTGCTTTATGTCCTAAGGACGCACACTCGGAAAGGCCCAGGCTTTAATAAGACACTCTACATGTCAGGAGAAAGATATGGGATGTGGTGACAGTGATGTTTTGAGGGAGAGGTCTGGTCGTCGACTGGCCTTTTCTTTGTTCGGGATCTCTAGGTCGTTGGATTATGCCCTGACAATAGGCTTCTAACCTATGCCATCTCAGATATTGATAAATACAGGTTCCTAAAATGCACCTGCGGATGTTTTTTCTTCTTCTAATGTCTGTGAGCGCACCTGTTGCATGTTCCCATGCCTGTGGTGCGTTAATTCATTCGACGGTGCATATGTAGCATGTGTAAAGGAATGTGTGTGCCTGCGTGCATTTGTTTGTGTGTGTGTGTGTGTGTTGTTGTGCGTGTGTGTGTGTGTGTGTGTGTGTGTGTGTGTGTTTGGGGGGAGGAGGGTATGCACGCAAATCAGAAATCCTGCTTCACCTGACTGAACCTTCCTAATATCGAAACGGTCTAATTACTACGAGAGTAAAGGAAAGACACCACATTGTCTTCACTGGCATAGCCGGTGCCATTTTTACTGTGTGCGCGTTATCCATACGGTGCATTCAACATGTGTGAAATAAAAGACAACCAACAGCAAAGCAAATGTGTTGTAGCCTAATGTATAATGTATTCACTGTAACTTGCAATAAATAAAGTAACTGTAACCTACAGCCCTACGCGAGGAAACCTGAGTAAGAGACCATGTTTTTTCCACCAAGTCACACCGATGTCGCCCCCGGTTTCTAGCAGCTGAGTGTGCTCACGAAGTTTCCTTTTCGTCCCTTCTCTTTCTCTCTCTTTGTAATTTTTTTTTCATCAGCGCGCAGGGACTCTCATTATGACTATACACAAAACTCACCTTGCTCTGGCGTTTGAACTCGCTTTGGACCACACTTATGGCAGGAATCTGGAGCGAGGAAGAAATAAATTCCACTATGAGCAGCTCGTCTCTGTTTTGCGGAAAAGCCATGATTGCAGAAACTCCTTGGACGATCACAGTGTGGCAAACACTTTGTAAGAAACACACGGGATCGGAGCAGAGCGGTGTGGAGGGGGACGAAAACGAAAAGGCGGGCAGCTCCCCAAGTCCTGTCTCTACGGCCATCACTACATCCAAAGATAAGTTGTAAGGTAAAAGCCCTGTCATTCGGTTGAGCGTCTCCATCGCAAGCAGAATGGAGTCCCTGGGCATGAACACGCTCTCATTCTCCTCTTGCCTTACCAAGCTTTTACTCTTCGCGCCTCTGTGCTGGCTGTTTGTGGACCCCCTAGTCCTGAGGCTCCCCAATCCAGGTTCGTTCACGGTTTTGGAGATCATTTCAAACTCTTCTCCCGTCAACCCACTGTCCCTGTCAATATCCCACACATCGTCGAGATAATTCCCCTTAAAGGCATTTTGGTTTAAGACACGGGGTTGCAGGTGCAGGGCCCCTACCCTGACGGTATGTCCGATCCTTTTCAGGATTTGACACGGTTGAGGGTGAGCCAGACACGCGGGGAACAACAGCAGCAACACGAGGACGCATGGCGCAGAGAAAGGAAGCACCACAAGCCTGCCTAACGCGCCCCAGAACCTCCGTCCCGTCATTACTCCACCGGACCCGCCGATACCCACGAAAAGCAAGGCTTCCCACGACCACCTGCTCTCCTCCTGGTGCCCGCTCGGTGTCTGTTAGATTGCTCCTTGGGAGATATTCCAGACACTGCAAAGTTACGCTCCTCTTCTCTGTCAACAAGCCGGAGTGTGACCGCAAGCAGTGCACATGCAAAACGAATATCAAAACAGCTGATTTTCATCTCAAAAGCTTGTTCAATGTATGTAAATATAGTGAAAAAACTGTTATTAAAGTAGATTTGTGTAAATGAGGTAGAAAAGAAATTCGATACAATAGATTATAAATAAAATCGCCCTTAATTTGTGCATAGAAAGCAAAAACATTGCATTACTATTTGTTTCATATCTGCACCAATTTCGTATTTTCATCAATGTCAGGATATAAAAACGTGCATACTCCAAAAATACTCCATTGGCTATTTTCCAAGAAAAAAAGGCAGAGGGAATTATTTTAGCTCTGAGGGCATCTAGAGCACAGATGAGCAAGCTGATGGTTCCGTTTGTATATTTTTTTCTTCAGCAGATGACATTACGCATTCTCCTGCTAGCGCTAAACTCCCACTGAGCCTCTTGAATAGAGCAAATGTTTGGCACGAGCTCCAAGTACTGTGGTTCGTGCCATTAACCCCGTCACTTCCGCACCCGCGACCGGGGGAAGCAAGGGCGCAACCGGACCACGTCAGGGAGATCCGAAATCCGGCTTAATTTATTAGTCCAAAACTCATTATTGGATACAACGAATAAGACATACCTGTAACTTGTGTATTTGTTGTAAAGCTGTTCTGCACCCCAATTCAGTTGCACCTTTACTGTGGTTTTAGAATCAGACAGAAGGGTTATTTATTTAGTTTAGCTCCATGTCAGTTCCCCAAAATAAAGTACGCCAAAAGTTTAGTACACATAGTCCAGGGCTGAATGGCATACAGAAAAAAACAGATGCTGATTAGGCTTTGATTCAGTTGCTGCATAAATAGACCTACATTTAATATACTCCAGTTGACAATAATAAAAAAAATCAATCTGTAATAGGTTACAGGGTTTTACAAACTGTGCAGACAAATTCTATTGGCTATTTAATCAAACAGTTACAGCCAAGAAAAAAAATCCCAGTCATGATCTAATCATCCCCCGAGGATGCAGCTGATTGCTAATAGTACCAGTGTGGCCAGTAAAGATGAATGGGAGGAAGCAGTGTTGGGGGCATTCTTGCCATTTACTCAGATCGATGGCACTTCATTGATCTACCAAGCAGGGCATCAAGATATGTATGTGTGAGATGAGAGGAGGCAATATACTGATAATTATCCAGCAAGAAGCCCAGCCCCGACTCACCTACTGAGCGATGCCGTAGGGCTCTCAAGGAGGGAGGAGGTTTGGTGAACTTTGACCTGTCTGACAGCGCTCCGTAATTAATCTCACATTCTCATTCCCTCACACATCACATCTATTTACAGAGACAGGCTGCCTTTCTCCAGACCTCTCAGCATGTCTGAGTCTCCATGAGGAAAGCTAATCTACGCCCCCCCCCCCCCCCCCACACACACACACACAAATCCAACCTACTCCACCCCAATCACTCTTCCTTTGGAGAATCTGTTCCTGAAATCAGAATTCCCATTCTCTGCATCGTCAGCATTCCATATGTTAGTCCAGGCTGTTCAGTTTTGTTATCATTCATGCCAAGACTATAGCAGATGAATACAATCGTATATGTGCATTTTTCTCATTTACTTGTGAAGCATTCAGCTTATCTCAGTGCATTTCCCCCTGCCTGTAGGTGATAGGAAGTCACATGGGTGAGTGGGATTTCCGAGTTACTCTGATGCCTGTGGAGGGGGGGGAGGCTGGGAAGGGAGAGAGAGACGGGCTGCTCCTTCCCAAGATAGCAGCCGCTGAGTGGGGCAGATCTGGTGCTGAGTGGAACGGATGTGGCTCAGATCTGGTCCTGATCTGGGGAGGAGGTGTGTGTGTGTGGGGGGGGGGGTCCATGGCCAGAAGCGTCCCCATCTGGGTCGTCTGGAGGATTACCTGGGATAAACTGGGGTTGCATCATTATTTGATGTACCAGTGCAGTACCTGAAGAAAAAAGAAGCTCTTGCAAACAGGCATATTTAGATCAAAGGTACATGTCGCACTCCACAGTAAAACATGGGAAAAGCCAGTCTTGCCTTACTTACTAGAGCCAAATATAAGGCACGAATGTCCCACTTCAGGAGGTTGGAACTTGCATGCACACAGGAAGTGAGATCTACTTTGTCTGTCTGTCTGGCAGTGAGCTAAAGCAGTGGATATTCATCTGGGAAAAGCACTGACCTAAGAGGTCCTTTCAGCAAACTCTAGAAGGACTTCAGGCAGTTTCAGCTGAAGCTTAACCATACACATGGGACATGCTGATATGCTTCCCCGTGCTTTGACCTGGTATGATCTAATGTAGTGAACTCATTATTTTACTTTTATTGAATTTATTTATTATTACTTATGCAGGCCTATTTGATGCCCTTATCCAGACTTAAACAGACCATGTTACACGGACACAGTACCCCTGGAGAATTGAAAAGGCTTAGGTGCCTTATTCAGTGGCAAAAGAGTAACAGCTGGGAATCAAAAGCCTCCATTCATCCCACCGGGATGCCCAAGTTCTCTAACCACAACACCATCACCACCCCAGTCTCTCTGTGCCACCTTTCAGACAGCAATAGCTTTGGGATTCCTTAGCTTTGCTTCCATGAGCAAACAGCTTTCTGATGAGCATCACCAGGTCTGGGGTGTTGGTTGGAATGTAATTAGTTGGTTGCAATGTAATTGCTCATTCCCAGCTAACTGGTGAGCCGCTATGGTTTTGGGAAAAGCACCCCTGGTCTATGGAGCTGTAGGACTTGTTGAACACATATAAAGGAGGTGCTCCTTGAAAAGTAATTTTGGCTCAGCAGTCTGTGCCAAGAAAAAGGCTTCAAGCAGGGTTAAATATTTCAAGAAGGTCAACCCACTGACATAATCTCATTTTGAATAATGTAACCTCGGCTGTACCTTTTGGGAATGATGTAATAAACATTAACATTTTAAAACTGGCAATGGTTTTCATTTGTTAGGGTACATATTTATTTGACATACATCTTATTGAGTTCTTTCTCAACAAACCTGGACAGGTAGAGTGAAAAGATCTGAAAAAAGTCTGAGGAAGGCTTAGAAAAAACACTGCTGTGTAAATCAAAGTGAAGATGCTTTGTCTATCTCAGGACACACACACACACACACACATGTCTGGGTACAAACTCGACTCTCAGAGCATAACTGTGAATTTATTTGAGCAAGCTTGATCAATTGATTAATTGACAGAATGCAAGGGGCAACAGTGATGAAGAAACTGGGTGATTCATTCACTTTTTAAAGATGTCCAAACACTGTGAGGCAAAGCGGTGGCATAATATTAAGTTGCCTTATAGTGTTTTTGGAATGGATGTGCCCAGTAGACATGAATGAACAATCTGAGTATATTTCAAAGGTCTCCTTGGCTGATTATTTAGTGATGCTGTAACATCACCCACTACAGTGGAGACCTTTTACATGTGTTTCATCACAGTTCCAGTGTGAAATATATCGATTCTGTCACACAAACGTACACACTGCTCTTTCTTTCTCTCTCCCTCTCTCTCTGTATATATCACACATGCACACACACACACACACACACACACACACACACATACTCCTAATCTCTCTGCTGCGCCAACTCTTCCAACAGATGCCTGAAGTCATTTAGACAGACTCATTTAAATGACAGGACAAGTGCGAGCAGTTCCTCAAGGAAGCTATTTCAGGAGAGCATTAAGATAATCAGTGACATTTGTTTGAAATGAGAAACATCATTTTGGTGGAGTTGTAAGATCATATAGGGACGCTGCCAAGGCTGATGAAATTGGGGTTTCTCTGGCTTCTGCAAATGAGTGATATCTAGTCACTGCATTTCTGCCACAAAGCCATCAGGTTCGGCAAATCAACACAAACAAACAGGAGTACGGAGCAAGAGGTGACTGTCTAGTGGGTCACAATAATTGCTCAGAAATGGATTTGCGGATTCAATTGATCATCTTGTTTGGATCAGAAATGCTCAGAAACATCAAACATCACCACCAATTATCTGGCTCTTTCAGACATTCATCCCAAAAGGCTGATTTTGTGTTGCATTGTGGCATCATCTGTGTGCATAGTGGTATTGTCTGTGCTAAGTGCACATCACAGGGAAGTGTTCACAGCGCAGTGCCAAAACCCTGGCTATGGCTGTGACAAAGGTGGTGGTGGGGATTAACTCTTATTCAGATTGAATGCCTAATTCCAGTCAGAGACCTAATTCCTGATCCTTTGTTTCTTTTCCTTAAAGGACAATTTAGGATAATGAGAAGCGATTAAAATATCCATAGCAAGCAGACTTGAATAACTCTTCAGAACATTCCAGGTCATGCCTTTATTCCCACTTATGGAGATGAACCCAGTCTTATTCTAGAGGAGACTTCTGTGAAGTAGCCTAGTCTCATCTTCTCCATGGCATCAGGTTTGTCTCATCTGTGGGATTAGGCCACTGAACTGTTAACACTGTGATTAATCCCCTGTTCTTAAGAAAATAATCTGTCAACACTGATACGGAATGGTACGGAATATAATCTGTCAACACTGATACGGTTCCCTTGGAATGATCAAGCGTGACAGGATGTTGAAGTAGGCTTTTTTGTGTGTGCTTTACCATTGATTCCTGCCTGAGCCTAAAATGGAATCTCATTAGCCCTGCATTGAAAGGGAGGTTACACACTCTATTTTTCATTCACTAACCTCAAGGAAGCCAATCTTCATATTAAAATAAACCAGTGCTAAGACAGTCGGGGGAGATGTGCTGATACTGGCTCAGAAATATTGCTGAATGACCTAGCAGACCTTGTGCCAGTGAAACAGTTTTACAGTTGACCAGCAGAGCATCGGAGACTTCATATTTTAAAGGAAAATTCACCATGTCAGGCATCTGACCTGGGGTGTGCAGAAGAATAGCTTACTTCAACTCAGCATACATACTCAAGAAAAAATCAACATGTCATATGTACTGTGTATTCATCCCAGCAGCAAGTGAATCCAAATGAAATTTTCAAATGTCTGTGCGTAACACAGGAAGGAATAAATGTATGCACCTCCCCTAGGCTGAGCTTCAGGAAACGTTACCTCTTTTCTCACCTTTGGCCTTCCAGCTTGTCTCCTTGGCCCTCCAGAAGCCAGCTTCTGAAAGAGCACATTCACACTGTCGGTCATCATCAGATCAGGTGAGTTCCACAGAAACCAATCAGAAGTGAATCCTTTTCATGGAGTATTGTTATTTACGGGAGAGTTAAAGCCAGAAACCCACAAGACATCAAGGGAACATTTAGAAAATAAAGACATCCATCTGAGAAATCCATTCCTAAAACCCATGGCAGTTGGGTTAGCCCCTTGAGTGCTGGATCTGCCCAAGGTTTCTTCCTAGACTAACTAAAGATAAGGGAGTTTTTCCTTGCCCCTGTTGCCCTTGGGTGCTCCTTCTGTAACGTGCCATTAGACAATAATATTGCAAAAGGCGCTGTATAAATAAAACTGAATTGAATTGAATTGAGAGCATCATAGTAATTCATCTATAATATATGACACATCTACAACCTCTATAGCAATAGAAATGGCAAATCACACCCCTTTACCATATCTAACTTGATCATCATTGGCTGCGCATGAAGAACCCCTGGCTCTTTCTGCCTCTGGCTCGTCAGGTTGTCTCTGCCGCCTTCCCTGGCGTTTCCTCAGAGGTGGGCCGCGCCTCTGTCTCCGTTTCTGACAGCCTCCCTGCCATTTCCACGGCGCCGGCAGAGAACTCACGCCCCGAAGGGAGCATAACAAAACTGTGGCGGCAGCCCGAGCCAGAGAAGCGTATCCTTCCAAACATTCCCAATGACACACACATCACACACACTCTGTGTGTGCTGCTTGCGCATACAATGGAAAATGTCAGGGGGAATCGTGATGTGGTCTGTGTGTTTTTTTTTGGGGGGGGGGGTCTTGTCTTATTGTTAACACATTGTTTGGTGTGTACAACAGCCAGCAGGGTTTGTGAACTGCTAGAACCCTCTGACTGCGTGTGGCAAGATAACTACATAAATCTTTTGCAAAGCCTGATGTGGGGAACAGAACCACAACCCACAGCACACGTGACTCCCGGGAGCCTCTGTAGCTTACTCCAGCCATCAGAGTTTGGCATTTGGGGCTACCAGTGCGATAGAGTGGAGTGTGATGTGATTTGTGTGTATATGTCTCTCCCTTTTGTGTGTGTGTGTGTGTGTGTGTGTGTGTGTGTGTGTCTGCGGGGGAGAGGGAGGGTCCTTCATTATGATTGGCTGAATCTCGTTTGATAAATATGTATTTCTTGGCAGAGGAATTGTTATCCATGAATGGATAGCTGCATGTCTTGTTGTCGTGTCTTTGTTTAATGAACCCGTGCCAGGTTAATGTGGTAGCTGTTTTAGGATGCAATGAACCACCCACTCTAGGTAGTGGTTTTGTGTGTTTTGCAATGGGATGTACGACCTAGACGTATGGAACTCTGAAGCAGTGAGTCAGACAGGCAAACAAGTTGATGATGAATGCATCTGACAAGTCTGATGAAGGGGAGACTTAGACCTTCCCCAGTCTCGCTCTCTGGTGGGTCTACTGCTGACACCCCTGAAAACATTCAGCTGAGTTTTACATCTGAGTGGCATGGACCACAGTCATATCTTCAGCAGTATTTCCCTCACCTCCAGGGCAGGCAAAGGCCAGTGCTCAAATCCACCATTTTCATTTTGTCGTTTTGATTGAAATCATGGCATGTATTAATAAGACTGTGGACTCACTCACAGAAAATGTCAATCCCATCCATGTCTGCCTGAACCATTCCACTGCTTACCTGTAAAGTCCTCAGGGCTGAGACCAAACACGTAGTACAACCTCAGCTTGTTGGGGGGGATCAATACAGGTCATAGCCAAGGTTATTCAACAGCCAAACCGAGGCAGTTTAATTATATCATAATAAGAGTCAGTAGATCAAGTCAGCGCACTGGAGTGACTCAGCTGGATGGTGGTCTCTAAGGTATGTGGATGCGCACGCGAGCAAATTGCATCCAGGACTCTGGGTGAGACCCCTATAGATTGATGTCAGTCACTGGCGGCTGAGGATGACAGCGTGCATCATGGCGGTGAGCAGGAATGCTAATCAGTGTTGATCTCCAAACCTGGCACATCTGTCAGAGGGGCTAGTTGGCATTCTGCTGTGAGACGGGGCAAGATGTGAACGGCAGGATTACAGAACCGTATTAATGCGGAACACAAATCTGGAGGCTGCAGGTGTCACGCGCCGACACTTGTGGCGAAATCGTCCGCCAGCCAAGACGGATTGTTTGAAAAAGCGTAGCATTAAACCATTCTTCTCCCAACAGACCAAACGCTTATATATCACATTAATCTACATTTCGTGCAGAAACAACTGTACAGTTGATGCATTCTGATGCTGATCCATTACTAAGCGTCTGCCGGTCACTGCCGAAGTGTCGGCCACCCTGTTTGAGATGCAGTTTATCTAGACTGGGAAGAACAATCTAATGGCAGTCGCTGACAAAGCGATTATTCTTAAGCCCCTTATCCTCTCCGTCACACCGACATTTTTGCTGTAAAATTGGCAGGTCGCTTTTTTTCGCGATCAGTTGACAAAGTAAACAGCCTGGTGGGTAGTTTTTTTTTCTCTCCCCTTATTTGGTACTGTAAGGATGTATTACAGATGCACAGCCGCTGCTCAGACTGAATAAATTCTCCAGGATGTTGTTGATGCACCATTAATAGTAGCAGCAGGATGCTGAGGTACTTCATAATTAGGTGTGGCGCTCATTAATAGATGCGCTAACAGGTTCAGGGAGGTGTCATATAAACACAGACTGTCTGCTTTGCAATTTGAGAAGAGTGGAAATCTAATTTGGACATGTTTTAATTTGAATTGCTGTTCATTTTACTCAACAGAAATATGCTGCTATTATGGAATCACATTGTAAGCAAACATAGTCAAAGTATCACTGCCATGTTTACCTGAAGTACTGACTGGGCATGAGATTCATGTGTCAAAGACCCTTGTCATGGAGGAGCCACTGCATGCTTACTCAACCAAACAGCACTGGCTGAGCCAAGGCACTTCAGTGTTTAAAGAATGAGTAGCATCCTCTGTCTACTGACCATCTTGGGGGAAAAAAAATCTATTGGATTCAAACCCAAACATTGTGGGAGGCATGTAGTGTTTTTTTTTTTTTTTTCGTGCCTAGTCGTATTCGTATGTCCATGAAATATAAATTGAATGTGAGGTTTGTGTTTCTCTCCCTCTGTTTTCATTACCCTTTGGCCCAGTGGAGGTTGGCTTCATGCACAGCTGCGTGTGGGTTTGCTCAGATTCAAGATTCAGGGATCAAATCAATACTTTATTGCCTCACAGGTACTGGAGTTTTTAGGGCTTCGGCCCTGTACGATCACAACAAAATGGTAGAGCATTGACAGACATCTACGGAACATGACACAAAACACACACACACACACACACACACACAGTGGAGGGAACACACACTAGTGTCTCACACGCCCAGCAGATGCACTCTCCACCAGAATGAAAGAGCAGCGCATGCAGGCCCAAGGATGCACATCCCTTTACAAGCGTTAAGAGACGTCAGCGTAAGCAGACAAGGTGAACTTCCCACATGGCCTGGCTTTCAGTGCTCCAGCTTTCCACCCGCAGGGCCTCTTCCTTCTCTCTTTGCTCCCCAGCATTAAGTGCATTTTCTGTGTGCTTGGTTCTTAAGAGGACTCCCCTCCAGAGCAGTCAATATAAACACAGCGGCCCCTCATCAGGACCAGAGGACAAATCCCTCCTTGCTGTGGCGGTGGAGTCTCTCTCTCTCTCTCTCTCTCTCTCTCTCTCTCTCTCTTTCGCTCTCTCTGTGGGGATTATAATGGCACTGTAAGCCTCTCCACAACAAGGAGCTGTCTCTCTTGAAACTCGCTCCCCTCACCAAAGGCCTCCACACAGACACTCCCACAAGGGAGCCCACTTCCCCACTCTGACACACCTGCAGGAGCGCACGAACACACACACACACTCTTCACTTTCTCTCATACACACATCACCAAGTTCTGGCTCCCACACACACACACACACACACACACATACACACACACACAAACACACAAACACACATACAC
>PYXC01001489.1:1050000-1070000 GCA_015244755.2 Tenualosa ilisha
GGTGTGAGGCAATAGTACCATGGCATCCCAACTTAGAAAGCTCTGGTGAGGGAGCACTCATGGTTAAACACCCAGAGGAGCTGAAAGCAGGGGGTTTCAGACTTTATTGGACCAGGGACCCCTCATGGAGCAGAACATTTTTCCAAGGACCCCTCATAACTGCAACACAAGTTTGGCCATACAGGCTTATATCCATTAGTTCAGTTAAATGCAAGATGCTACTTTGTAGAATAGTTTTCAGGGATCCCCCGGCAATGTGCTGCGGATCCCTGGGGGTCTACGGACCCCAGTTTGAGAACAAATGGCTTAAAGACTAGAATAGAATAGAACACAGAACACAGATCACAACAGAACACCACAGAACAGAACAGAAAAGAACAGAACACAACAGAACACCACAGAGCAAAGCAGAACAGAAAAGAGCAGAATAGAATAGAACAGAACACCACAGAACATAACAGAACAGAAAAGAGCAGAATAGAATAGAATACAGCACAACAGAGCACCACAGAGAACAGAATAGAATAGAGTAGAACAGAATAGAATAGAATAGAATAGAATAGAATAGAATAGAATAGAATAGAATTTTTGGTCATGTACGGAAAGCTCAGCAGTCAGCAGAGAGCCAACTCATGCAGTGTGGCTAACAGGTTAACATCGCTGCCATGTGTTTCTGACGCAGAATGAGTGTGATACAGTTTGTTATGGCAGGCTCAGAAGTATAATCTGAATAAAAAATGACAAGTCCAAAGGATTACAAACGGAAGCGTGTATCGCAGCATTCTCGCAGAGAGCCCAATCAGCTTTCTGTCCCTCTCAGACAGACAGAGATCATTAATCATCGCCACAGTCCGTTGGAGGAGGACAAGCCAGCGTGCTGCTGAGCTTAAGGACATTACAAAGGCTTTCCCACAGGCTGTCCCATCAACACACAGTCTTAATCAGGTCAGCACAAGGCTCTGCACCAGGCTTGCTGTGGCTGTCAGAACTGAAGATGGCTGGAGCGCTTCCTAAACAGCTTTTTGGTAATGAAGATTTTTAAGCTTATTCAAAAGGAGATGTCACCACCTATCGCTTATAAATCTCCTGAATCACACAAATGGCACGCAAATTTATAGACAAACACAAGGTGTGGACACACACACACACACACACACACACACACACACACACATAAATATGATGACACAGATATACATATGTAGTAAGCTGCAGAAAAGAGAGAGAGAGAGAGAGAGAGAGAGGAAGAAAAAAGATAATGGCAAGGCTTTGATGTGTGCTCAATTGTTTGATCAGCTGCAGGCCTTCTGGTTATGGAGATGTTCATATGTTGGCCTGCCCATTTCATCTCCAGAATCTGCACTCACTGGCATTGTGACACTGACAGGCAACAGAATGCTGGCTGTGAATTGTGCCCATTCCTGACAAAAGTCTTCTAACCCAACTCCCTGTTGTGCTTTTGATGACAGTAAACAATTCATCCTTTAGGAACTGAAAGCCCAATGTATCTCTCATCATTACTGACTTTGTCTTGCTACTGTTTTATTGCTATAGTGTTATTACAATTGTCTTAATATAGTCTTATTGCTATTATCTTACTACTACTATTTTATCATAATTGTTGTTTAAGTACAGTATTATTATGAATTTATTATTGTTATTATTATTATTATTATTATTATTATTATTATTATTATTATTATTATTATTATTATTATTATTTTATTATTATTATTTTATTTTTATTATTATTATTATTATTGTTATCGTTATTATTATTATTGTTGTTGTTGTTGTTGTTTTTACAAAGGAATAGTCAAACACATTTTTCCCCTCACACTGTAAGGGGAGGAGGCAAGAGAAAGGCAGTGCAAAGAGAACAAGGACATTAACCTTAAGAGACATTATATGCCTTCATGATAAAATCCATCTGATGAAACATCAATGGTAAAAACTAAGCCAAACAAAACAGCAAAAAAAGAAATATCACACATATAATACAAGAAATAATATAAAAGAAATATATATTTACTGAAACGCTGGCTGTTACCAGGGTTGCACAAAACACTGTGCAAGTGTTTTATGGACCCTTGTAAATCATCTTCAAACGTGCACTTAACCAAAGCAGTCACAGCTTTGCATTGGTCTATCACTTCTGTGTGAACGGTGGAGACAGCTGCTGTTTATCTCAAAGTCATTCAAACAGAACAGCCATTGAATACTTCCAAATCAATAACAGGAATTAACTGTGATAATCATTTATTGGGTTTGAAGGGCTTAAGTCATCTTCATCAACAGTGTCAATTTGTCTGTGGTAATGAGGATGAAATCTGTTTAATACCCCTTTGAGGTCTCTCTGGATTCACAACTAGAAGGGCAGGTTTGTGGAGTAGTAATTAAAAGCAAGTCAGAATAACAATTGTTAGCCTAAGCAGTATCCAGGCTTCAAAGCTGTGAACACAGCCGAGACTCAGCTGAGGAGATGCATTGATGTCTGGGGCCAAACATGTTTCCCAGGCATCTCCCAAGTCTCCGCCATGGCGGCACTCTGTATGGAGGAGTGCAACGCACCACAGGAAATCAAGGTACTTTACTGGCCTGTTTAATCAGCACAAAGCACATTATTATCCTTTGCCCGAGTCTTGTGGAACTCACTGATACATATTTATTATCTTTCAGTCTCTGCATTTAATTAGTTCTACTGGGTATTGTAAGCTTACCTAATGTGATGCTGCACAGATCAGAGATTTCATATAGATTGGAAAATGCAAACAAACCTTCCAGGTACAGAGATAAAAACCTGGTCATTTCAATTACTGGATTTAGATTAATCAGTTTTAATTAATGGATTTTCTTTACACAAATAAGTAAATAAATAAATAGATAAATCCTCACATACGAATACAAATTATTACCATAACATTATTTAATAATTGCCGGCTACATTCTGTTAGGCCATAAATTAATCTGCAATATAAAGGCCACGACATATAATTGGATAATTGCCCCAATGCTATTTTGTAGAGCTGAGGTGCCATGTACTGTATATCTATACACACTGTAAAAAATAAAAAGTTAGCTAAAAAATATAACGCAACCAGCTGCGAAGCATTTTTAAGTTTACTCAACTTTAGGCCACTGTAGTTGTGCTGACCCTACTACTACTACTACAGTGGCCTAAAGCTGAGTGAACTTAAAAATGCTTCGCAGCTGGTTGTTATATTTTTTAGCTAGCCTAACTTTTTATTTTTCACAGTGCAACACAAAGTATATTTTTCCTTTTGTAATAGCTTAAATTTAGTATGCAGTCTCCATCAACCTCTCTAGCCTGATGCATCGCTTCACTTTGTGCAAAGCGTCTGACACCATCCACTGGCACACGTCCGCTCCACAGTCAGCAGACATTTTCAACCAACCAAACGCAACTGTTTGGTTGTGACGTATGTTGTACACTGAGACGCACCACTTGAATTCAACGTTATCGATTTCAGCCCTCCCTCTGTTTGCTGGCTGGCCCGCACAGCTCAGAGAACGAAAGCCTACAGACAGATTCCTGACGCAGTGGTGGTGTTAAATGAGAAACTGAGTGGTGGCTAGCCTGCTAGCCTGGCCTGCTAGCCTGGCCAAAACCTCATGATGTGAAAGGAAAACTATGTGGATGAAGTATCTTGTAGTTGAACTTGAGTTTTTGTTTACATTTCTCATAATTGACCTCATTTATATTAGCAAACTGTTTCACAGACCTGCCTTGTCAGTCACTTGAAAAGTAGAAACAAACTAAGTGTTTTGAAGTCACTCAGGAAGAACAAAAGTGGAAATGACTAAACCTGTGCTGTGCTGTGGCATGCTACTTTGAATGTTTGATAGTGCTGTGCTGCAATTCTATGATTTCCTTCAGGTAAAGCCCAAAGAGAGAGAACGGGGGTGCAATTGATGTTCATTATGCATGAATGAGACGGAGTGCACATCTGCTAAAAGACTGGGGTCTGTGGAGATTTTCTTATTTAAGAGTTCACTCAAAGGCCAACCTTAACTGCAAGTTGTACTCTAACTTGTGTCAATTCAGAAATCAAGATTTTATAGTAGGAGTGATTGCACTGTAGTGATTATGTGATATGCTGATGAACTGGCACAGTTTTCAATGCTTTCATGTTGTGTTTAAAGTTATGTACAATAGTCTGGTGGCATTTAGTGTTTGGGCTATCTCAGCAAACTTAACAGTGTTTGTTTCTCCCCTGCTCTCTCTCTCGCGCGCGCGCGCTATCTATTTATGTGTGTGTGTATGTGTGTGTGTGTGTGTGTGTGTGTGTGTGTGTGTGTGTGTGTGTGTGTGGTAGAGATTGAGAGAAAAAGAGAGAGAGAGGGAGAGAGAAAAGAAAAAAAAAGAGAGAGAGAGAGGTTTGTGTGTGTATGTGTGTGACAGATAGAGCGTGGAAAGGAGAGAGTGGGTGTGTGTTTGTGTGTAATTTCAATTGTGAAGACCTTTTTAGTGGTAGCTGGGGGGTATTCAATGAATTGAATGATTCATTCCAGAGCAGCAAAAAAAAAAAAAAAAAAAATGCTGGGAAATAAAATAGCATTTTGCAAAGAGGCAGCGAAACCTCAGGGTAGACACCTCAGGGAAGGGAAGGGAAGGGAGTAATGTAGATCTAAATGTGTGCTTCTGGTGCAAGGACACCTCACTATGAGATAGAAGGCAGATTATTGGAGGAGGCCAGAAAGTAGCCAAATTGCAATGGTATGCAAGCCAGGACATCTCTAAACAATAACTCAATCATTTATTTTCTGTGTCCTCATTGACCAGGAGCTGATGAAGGAGACTGATTAATGGGGATAGCTAGACATTTCAAAAAAGGCTTTTCAACTCTTAAATGAATCACCAATCTCAATCCTGGTCCACACGCACACACACACACACACACACACACACACACACACACACACACACACAAAACACTAATTGACAAAAAGATGAATATTGTAACTTCTTTTTTCCTTCAGTGATTCATTAATGACGAGAGGTATGTGTAGGTGCTGTAGTGTATAGCAGATTGCAGAGACAGTGAAATACTGTTAGTCTTGTTCACACTCTGCACTACAATTTATTTCCATCACAGAGATGAACTTGCAGCAACGAGCGTACTCATGACTCAGGGCTCACTGTGCTGATCTTGTTATAATAATGGAATGACTACAACATATGCTGCTGGAGCCCAGAACGGACCAATTTATGGGCAATGTGCCAAGGCAAGTTTTAAAAGTGTATGGAGGTTTGCTTTCATTAAAGAAGAAATGGTGCATGGGAGATTATTCTCTATGTTGATAAATGTATTATATCTCTTTGTACATATGACTGTTGTCATTTTCCCTGACTGAGTTTATTTGATTGAAGTTAATAACATTGTATTTCAATTTATCGATATGATAAGCTGGTATATCATTTGCACCAACAGGATTATGTACAGTTTCAAATATGTTACCATTTGTCATCTGCTGTGTTGTACCAGACCATGCATGACTGTTCCTCGTTCAGTATTGTTGCCAGGATTGAAACCTTCCAAGATTTCATGACATGACACTGGAAATATTTTTCATCAGCAAAATCACTGTGAAATCTGACTGATGTGACTCAGACATTTGACATACAATAGATGACAGACAGCATTCTTCAAACAAGAGACCAATAGACAACTGTCATACTGTTATATGCTGTATATTGCCACGTTTGGTGTACTTATCACCATTTGGATAACTCTTTTCTTTGAAGTGAGTTTGCATCATTATGTTTGTTCATGCTCTGCTTGACTGTCATTGATGGAGGTAGTGGTGAAAATTGTGAGGTCTGCTCTGTACACAGACAGATGTCTGAGGTCAACAAATGAGTTTCTCTGAAGAGTGAGAGAGAAATAGCAGGAGCAGGGTGCGTAGTCTGGGAGGTATCGCTGGGTCTTTAGTGGTGAGGGTTATCTGACTCTACATCTCCTCCCATGGGGCCCTAAAAGGATTTGCTATCAAGGTTAGAGATATGTCTCCAATGAAACCTGGGCCTGAGAAGACATTTACACCTCACTGCCATATCGTTACCAGCTGTGCTGGGGGAGAGAGAGAGAGAGAGATAAAGGGCAATGGAGAGAGAGAGAGAGAGAGAGAAATAAAGGGAGAGAGAGATCAGACATTTCTATGTCTGTGCTAAGGGTCTCATGTGGCCCCTGGTCTTTTGAACAAACGATAATTTGCACTGAAGAAATATCTGGATAAATAGACTAATGTTGAAGTTATTATGCAAACAAGTTGGTTAACCTTGCCAGGGAAAAAGTACAAGGTTATCTCCAACCTGTGAAATTGCTGTTTATCACTCTGCAGTTGACACTATTAGGATTTGACATTTGCTCAGTAGTTATTAGTGAATTGTTTATTTGTTTGCCCAGAAATTCACAAAATACTTCCTGTACTCAGTGACATAAAAGCCTGATATTGAAATGCTCTTCAAAATGATGCTACCTGGTATACAACTTTGTGTTCAGCGTATAGTGACAGTTGCATAGGCTTAGTGCAGACCAACACATTCAGTCAACGTCTCTGAGCCCTGCGCAGTTACAAACACAGACGGTACAGGCCTCACTGATGGGGTTACCAAAGGTCACCTGCCCTCTCCTCAAAGTGTCACCCTGCCCCGTTGGAGTGTCAACCTCTCTCCTTCTCTGACACTTCTATTTTCTCATCGTCAGATTGGGCGAGATTCCACTAATTCACAGGCGGTTAGAGTCCCTCCTATTCTCTAAGGACCCTCGTTTTTTTGTTCTCTGTGCAGCCCGAGCCGCAGCTCTCCAGAAGGCATTAGAGGCAGCCCGTACTGGCCACGTGCCTGTGATGCCAGCTACAGCACATGGCTTTAATCAGTCAGATGTGGTGATATAGCAGAGAGCAGAGTTGAGAATTTCTCTCGCTCTGATAACCATTTTTCAGCGACAGAGGACGAAAACGAGGGCTTGACCAGGGTCTTCGCTAATATACATCAGAAACATTGCAATAGACATAAAAACAAAGTAAGGGTGGATATCCGCAATTGCTAATCAGACAGATAATGTACATGAGACACACAGTAATATACACTGGCACATAGCATCAAGACACGTTGTAAGGGTAGATATCTACATATGCTAATCAGGCACACAGTAGGGGTAGATATCTACATATGCTAACATACATCAGACACATAATATACTTCAGACACACAGTAATCTATATTAACACACAGTAATATACTTCAGACACACAGTAATCTATATTAACACACAGTGTTATACTCCAGACACATAACAAGGGTACATGTGTGCACATGCTAATACCAGACAAACTGTGAGGATGTACAATATGCTAACACACACAGGCATGCTAAGGGTGGAAATATGCTAATGCACATGTGAGATGTAGAGTGGTAAGAACAGACACACGCTAACACACACAAAAGACAGACAGACATTAGACAGAATGTCGAAGCACAGCCAGATTATGGAATAAAGTGCCCCTGGTGACAAAATCAGCATAGCCCCTCCCACAGCAGGTTGATGATGAGGAACATTAATTGGGGTTCAGGGGTTTTCTCTCCCAAAGATTTTCTTTGATTCAAGCGGTTTCCTTTTTCAGGCAATTTCAAACAGAATGAGAGATCATAAGCTTCTATCTGAATGCCAGGCTTACATGCATTTACCATTAGGACCTTAACCTATGGCCTCCTGGGTCTGGGCCCGCTAACTTGGCCTTCCATGCAGGCTCCACAGATGATACAGACTAACTTTACCCAAGACATTGGTAAGAAAAACTGAGATTCAAACGTCACTCATAATAAAAAACAGCATTTGCTGTGGGATTATAGATAACGGAGGGGATTTGTTCAGTCAAATGATTTGTTTAGGTTTATTTTTAGGTGTAAGTAGAATAAAAAAAAGAGTAAAACAAAAAGTATGTGACCAAAATGTTATTTCTTATGTGTATGTGTGTGTGTGTGTGTGTGTGTGTATGTACATTGCATAGATCCTTTTCTCAGTCTAACCTGCAGCTCATTTGAAGTGTGAACTTGAGCTAAGGACAGAGCCCTAGTGAGGATGAAGAGTCTGTAAGACCAGAGTGAGCTGTTCTGTATTGATAATTAATGGCCTCACGGCACTTGATGGTGTAGCTGTAAAACACAAAGTGACACTACATGCCCCCACTGCTTTGCATAAACACCGTCTTTGACAGGTAATTCATTTGACAAATACACCTCTTTCTGAGTGGGACCGCATCCTCACTGATGTCTGCTTAAGTCTATGGCACTGTAACTGTTAGAGGCCATTCAAATAAAGAGGAGAAGGGATGAAGGTTAAAGCTGTGATGTATGCCCCACTGCATTACTGCAAATCCATGCAAACATTGTTCTCAGTGCTAAAAAATGGTCATGATCAGGGCAAAAGGATATTTGCACTGAGCTGGATCACATATGGCAATCAAAGAGCATCAATCACATGACAGCTTTGGACAGAATAAAGAGAAGTGAGATCACGGGAGGGGCTTTGTTTGTCAAGAGAATTTTCAATCACAAAAGCCAAAAGAGTCTTTTGGAAGCTTTTTCTCAAGGCGAGGGATGCCTCCTCTGCCCTTCTCTTTCTCTTTCTTTCTCTCTCTCTCTCTCTCTCTTTCTTTCTCTCTCATCCCTTTTATTTTCCTCTGTTTTTACTACCCTGAGGATGGTGATACTGAAATCACTTGAAGAGTGCCAAGAGAACGTAGGAGTGCGTGCCAGTGTTATAGTTCCCCTCTTTCTATTTGCCAGTTTAAATCTCAGTGGATTGAAATGGGGAGAGCTGGCTCCTCATCACTAGTGTTTTCCAAATCTGATTTTTACGGGCTCTATAAAATTCACTGGTGTATTGATTTTGACACTATCTTCACTCTGAGCTTTCACGGTTTCCCTGGCGCAGTGCAAAGGCTATCAATTTCATTGTTTGAAATACAATGCACAATAAAGCCTTACAGAGTTCACAACTTCATTCATGAGTGGATAGTCTTAGGGGTAAAGGAAGGCAACGTTTTTTGTGAAATGGGGGAGGGAAGTAGGGTGGGGTGTGGGGGGGTGAGGGGTTGGTGGTGTCTATTCGGGGACACTAAAAGAATCCCATTTCATTTTACACAATCCCAGAATGCACCTCACTCAGCAGGCTTTTATCCCTGATTGGCCTCGACTGGGCAATAAACCGCCTCATTACGTTTGAGTCACACCCCATCCCTCCTCCCTGCACACACACACGCACACACACACACACACACACACACACACACACACACACGCACGCATACACATACACACACATTTCTGTCTCCAACTCCTCTTGAGTAGAAGTGTTTGTGTGCATGTTTTCTAATTAGGATAGCAAAAGTTGATCAAGTTCCTCAAAAAACATTAGTCTAATTATGTAACAATTTGAGAGAACAGAAAGCAATGCTTTAGAGCACATTTGCTGCTATACAGCTAAACAGTTAATTAATTATATATGAAACCACTTAACTTAATAAATAAACTAATTATAACTTATTTATAAACTCTTTATTATATGTGTATAGTGTGTGAAAGCAGAGCTGAAATTGTTCATTTGCTTTCTAACCTGCTAAAAAAATTAATCATTTGAATATACTTTAATGCACTTCAAGTGGCCATTATCCTTGACACATACCAAACATTTACTGCCATTAGTCAGCTACACTGCCATATAGCATGACCCTGAGTCTGTAAACATGTTGATCTGGCGTGCTATTCTTCTCCTGTGATGGATGGGAAGTCTTGAGCGTCTCTTGTGTACCCTGGGCTGATTTTTATCTGACCCCCTCGGCCTTTAGTCTGTCTCTCACATAAGAGCTCAGTGAGGCGTAAAGACTGACAGCTAGTCTCGAATTCTGTTTCTACATAACTAATGGCTAGTTATATGTCCACGCAAAGAGGGTGCATTTCATTGGCTAATTTGTTTGAGAGTAAACAATAACCGAATTACAAATGTGGAAGTGGAGGTAATTACCTTGAATGCATCTGGTGTGTTCCCTCAACTGACATCTTAATATGGTGCGTATTTTAAAGGAACTAAATGACAAATGTAAATATCTAAATATTAATGACATTTTGTCAGTTATTTCACAGTTACTGTCTGTAAGCTAAGCGCTGTTCTATTAAAAGTGTCTAGTAAATCACTGTATGTTTCATTCCAAACCAAGCCGACATTCAGTGGCGCTTTTAACAACCTCTAATTGGTGGGTTGGTAGAAGTACTCGTATGCTCAGTGGTGGTCGAACAGCATATAAATGCTGAGCTGATTAAATTCCCTGACTATCTAGGCAGCTGTTGTGGCTCCCCTCCAAAGGCAACGCAGGCTGGTATACAATGCCGAAGTGAAGGCGTCCAGCTAGGCTACCGGGGTGTGATGGTCTGTTTTATGCCCTTGCTTTTGTTAGATCTCACCTTCATGGCGGGACCCCTGGGGGAAATATCACTAAGCCACCCAGCAGGCGACGGGGCAAATTGCTTGCCTCGTTCTGTTACTGCATTTAACAGCTGATGTCAGTATCATTTAGATTGCATTCTAAAAGTCAAAATATTGTGTGCAGTCATGTTGACCTGGGCCCAGAATATTTACGGATCAACTGGTTGAGCTAATTGCAGTGTGTAGCTGGCTGCTGTTTAGGAATTATGTTTGTTTATGGCGCAGTAATTTTGGTTGTATGAAAAAAACACAATGAATGGCAAGCTCTAAGCTAACGAGCTCCAAACTAACGAGTTCTGCAGAAGCACTCGAAGAGACTGCCTCTGGTGAAAAAAGCAATATGGTCTCAGCTGAGTCGGTACTTGACTCCGATTCATAATAGGTAAACAAGGAGAGAGAAGAAGAAGAAGAAAAGCTAGATGTCTTCGATTACTTAAGCATACTTAACCCGCCTAGATTACTTAAGCATACTTAGCCCACAGTCTCCCTTGTGTTGTTCAGATGGAAAAGGAACGTCATTCATGTAGCCTTAGGTTAACAAAACCTTTCATGAAGGTCCGAGCACAGGATGTTCTATGACAGAGTAGACACTGAAGCAGCCAATGGAGGGGGACTGGGCTTCCGAGGTGCGCAGAGAGCAGAGGACAGCACTCTCCCCCACCAGAAAACAGCACTCTCCTGAGGGTGGGGTTTTGTGGGGGAGGTGTGTGTGTGTGTGTGGGGGGGTGTGTGTGGAGGAGCTTTAATGGAGCTTGTCCAGAACTGATGCTGCTACAGGGCAAGTTGGGCACTTACTGTGTGATGAATGGCATTCACTGGGCCCTGGACACTGCTCAGTGTTTGCAATGCAAACTCAAAGCCAGCGCTGTCATTAAAGACAGCAGTGGAGATGGAGCAGATGGACCAATGGCTGTGAACGCTGTGGAGTATTTTCAGTATCCGTCCAGAGTGCAGCGCCTTGTCTTCCTTCAGATCCACCACCAAACTGAAATAAGCTCAGCAGGTGGACGCAACCCCATCTAATATATTCATGAATGGGGTTCAAAGTATTTTACATAGTATTCATTTACAAACAATTACAATGGTGTTATTTACTCACCCTGTGTTGAATGTTGTGTTGTGTTGAATATTATTATGCCAGAACATAAACACTTCGCTTATAATTTTTTTCTGCAGACGTAAAAGTCATTGTTAACACTTTATAGCCTCCTTGGTTAGGTAATTAAGAAAAGTCTCTGTCTCAAAGAATAGCCGAGCCTATATAGAAAGAAGTAAATATCTCAAATAACCTAAAACAAGAGTAGCTCTTCCCAGCAAGCGCATCTGTCCCTAGTGTCTTCCTAGATTAGACTGTCAAACAATAAGCCTGACATATGCCCTGATAAGCTCTGGATCTTGTCCCTAGGCACTGCACACCTAGTGGATGTTATTACTGAATGGAGGGGAGTTGTGAAGAAGTGTGTGTGTGTGTGTGTGTGTGTGTGCGTGTCGGGGGGGTGCTTATCGGCACGGCTGGCTCTCCGTCCCCCACCAGCCAGATGCAGGGCTAAGATAATGACTTTACTTCTTTGACCTCCCTGCTGTCCAGGCGATACTGGGTCCTGGTGATGCCTAATCCCACTGCACCAATTAGAAGGAAACGGCGGAGTGCCAAATCTTATTAGAGTATACGGGCCAATTATTGCATGCTGGCCTCTCTGGCAAAGCAAACCTGCCTATGCTGCTTCATTCATTAATTTGTCTGGACAGAGACTTTCTGACACAATCGCAACCAACATCATTTTTTTTTTATTGCTTTTTGATCATTTCTTTCTTCTTTTAACACGCCCATGGTCTGCCAGAGGTAATGTACTTTTCAGTGCACCAGGCATGTGAAACACAAGGAAACTGTCATGACAAAATCAGTGTGTTTTTAATGACTTTGGGTCTCATTGAGGAATGTTATTAAGGAAGCTCTGGCTCATGCAAGATGCAGTGATACCTTAAGGGTCTCTTGAGAAAGATACGACACCAAATGAAACAGACCAAATTGGGACAGCCTGTCATAGATAATTATCTTTTCAATCAATTAAAAAAGACATTTGCAAAACAAGCAAAACAGAATGAAAAAGGGAAAAAATCCTGAAACAGAAAATATCAAATGAAAACTACTCCAAGAAAAAAAAAATCAAAAAGAAAAAACAAGTAGTTCCTTAAAGATATTGTCTGTACTGTGTGTCAGGTCATGGCAGTGTCATTGAAACCTGTATATTAATTGGATGCTCTTGCATACTCAGAAGTCTGAAGCAGTTCAGGTGAACACAAATGAACTTCTCTTTGGGACAGATCTCACACGAGCCATACTCCAGGGTCGACATTAATTTGTCAAATTGATTTTCTCTCAATAGCTTGCTTGCACATGTGACCTATTGTAGATTAGATCAATGTGTCCTCCTATCACAAGAATTGTTCCTGCTTTAGTCAAGAGGACAGCCAATCAAAAATGTGTGTTAAGATCAACTTTTAGGGAAGGAAAAGGATTTACTGGCCCCAGTCTTGTAAATAAGTGTTTTCAAGAGTGTTCTTGTTTCTGCATTGTCTGAAATGTGAGGTAACTATTGATTGGCAAAAGAAGAGCACAGTCCCACTGATCTGTAAGTGTTGTTGATTGCAAAAGAAGAGCACAGTGCCACTGATCTGTAAGTGTTGATGATTGCAAAAGAAGAGCACAGTCCCACTGATCTGTAAGTGTTGTTGATTGGCAAAAAAAAGCACAGTCCCACTGATCTGTAAGTGTTGTTGATTGCAAAAAAAAGCACAGTCCCACTGATCTGTAAGTGTTGTTGATTGGCAAAAAAAGCACAGTCCCACTGATCTGTAAGTGTTGTTGATTGCAAAAAAAAAGCACAGTCCCACTGATCTGTAAGTGCAGCCCATCAGGAATATTTCGCCATGTAATCTTGTGCAGACGGCAAGTCTGCAGCTGTTATCAGAGCCTTCCACTTATGTCTGAGTCTATTATCGTTTCATTTGAAATATTTCACTTTCACCTTAACAGGAAGCTGACCTGGGAGCTTTAATCTTCTAATGGTTCATTACTGTCCTTATCTACGTTCATTTCATTGCCACCAATCTCAACTGGCCTGATAATTCACAGAAACTTGCCTCTACTTATATAGAATTTCCACTTAGATATATAATAAGTAAACATGACTTCAGCCAGTGGAAGTGAATTCAGTGTCCCCACTTCTAAAACAGAAGAGAATCTTGTGTGGAGAACATGGCAGTGTTCCTGTGTGTCAGTCCCCTATAAAAGAAAGGTGTGTTCAGCCATTAGCCTGACAGTGTAAGTGCCCAATCGATTGCTGCGCTAAAGCAGGTCACTTCCTGCAGGCTTTCATGCCGAGTGTGGAGTCATTTATCCCACTACTTGCCTTCATCCATCTGCAGGATGCCAGTCTGCATTTGTATGGCGGAGAGATAAATGGTGACCCCCTGGGGCCCTATGCTGTTGCTGCTTTACATTGGCAAAGACCCAGTGATGGAGAGGAACACTGTGTGGTGTCTCCAGACAAGCCTGAGCAAAATGACCACAGGAGGAAGCACAGCTCAGTGCAGGCGTGGTGTATACAGTGGCTGACTAGAATGATTTTGTATGAGGATGAATGACAGCACAAAAAATAGCCTTTGGAGATGTCATGTGACCTGTTAGGTTGAGATTCCTGCCATACAGATTCCTCATTCCATCTTTATCGTGTTGGCCAAGCACCAGTCCCCAGGCCACAGTTGGACACAGGACAACAGACAACAGCAAAAGAGAAAAACACACACAACCAGAAAGGAGAGTCAAACACACTCTGGGCCGCAGATCTCATAAGAAGAAGAGCAACACAATATTATATTTTTTTCAACTTTGTAAACAAATAAGTCACTGTGTTGTGATTGCAAAGGGCAGAGAGATTAACCCAGCCCAGGGCTTCAAATGAAGCGAGATGAAGTTGGATTGGAGGGCAAGGAAGAAAGAGAGCGGAAGCTCCGACTCTTTGCATCTGTGGAGCTCCGAGACTTTGGGAGAGACCTCTGTGATAATGCACTTTAATGTCCACCACTGACGAGAGAGAGAGAGAGAGAGAGAGAGAGAGAGAGAGAGAAAGAGATGAAAAGAGGAGAAGAGAGGAATGACTGATCAGGGTGACAAGAAAAGAAGAGAGCGGGGAACGAGTGATCAGACTGAGATGAAGAAGAAGGAAAGAGTGACCAGTATGAGAGAAAGAGAGGGAGAGATAGAATAGAAGAAAAGAGAGGAAAGATGGAGAGACCAGGGCGAGAAAGAAGAGAGGAGCAGCTGACCAGGGAGAGAGAGGAGGATGGAGGGGAGGCACATGGTTAAGGATGCAGACACAAAAAACCATGTATTAAATCAGGTGTGACATTCAGAAATTAAATAGCTGATGTATGTCCCAAAAAAGATTTATTAAATCAGGTGTATATGTGTGGCTATTGAGCAGATTCTGAATTTAAATAGCTGATATGTCCCTAAAAAATAAATTATTAAAATAAACACTCAGTGAAAGCAAAACACATTCACAAAATTATCTTGAATTGGATCCACCCACCAAAATGACAGTGTGTGTGTGTGTGTGTGTGTGTGTGTGTGTGGGTGAGTGAGTGTTTCAGCTCAAACTGAATTGTTGCCTTACTCCCAGTTCCATGCAAAACAGAGCATTTCAGCTTAAAAATACAATAGGATATTTTATTATAGTGTGTTAGCATAAATAATATCTGTTTTTCACCCATGTTGTAAACATTGTTGTAAACATAAATTGTATGCATCTCAATTTAATTACAGTTTTTTTGTCTCCAAATTGTAGTCACAATTGTAACTGAAGGCAATTTTTGATAATGCCAAATTGAATGCAATGAAACTGAAATTTATCAGAAACACTCTCTCTCTTTCTCTCTCTCTCTCTCTCTCTCTCTCACACACACACACATCCCCCCCCCCCCCACACACACACAATATTGCTGACTGCACTCTCTGTCAGACTGGTCTAGCTGGTCTGAGTGTTTTCTGACACAAAAAAGGCAAACGAGAGATAGATAGATAGATAGACAGAGAGGAAGAGAGAGAGAGAGAGAGAGAGAGAGAGAAGAGAGAGAGAAGAGAGAGAGAGAGAGAGAGAGAGAGAGAGAATGAAGAGAAGAGAGAGCATAGAAAGAGAAGAAGAGTAAATGTGTGAGAGTCTGGCCTCCCCCGCGGTCTCTCTGGCTTCTGCTCCTGCGTGTGAAGCAGGTTCACATAAGCTCTCAACAGAAATCAATCCGTCTGCCCCCAAGTGCGCCACCTAAGTGATTTCAACCTGGGGGATGCAATTCTCTTAATGAGTTGCTCAAGGGTCAACCACTATATTATTCAAAGATGCAGCTCATCAGCGTTTGGCATAATAAACATCAAAGCATGGTTTGCCTGCAAATCACCCAGCAGCCCTGTGAACTGGGCACAGAGGCCTTCCTGAGCTCCACAGCTCTCCCCGCTGTGCCTCCATGGGCATTTATTACCTGGCTGTCCACGTTTATAGTCGTCTGAATCTGTCTCGTCTGTATTCCTGTTCCTGAGCAACGTTGCTCTGCTGAGGACCACGCCACGATCTAGTCTAGATTCAGATTCAGATAAGACATTAACAGTGCAGTACATGATAGGCATGTTTACTGCACACTGTGTTTGTATTGTCATTTTTTTCCCTTCAAATGTATTTTTAAAAGCATTGTACATTTTTTTAGGCATGACACAAACCCTTTTAAGAACACATCAACAAATGTAATAAAAAAAAATCTGCACTAGCAAATATTGAAAATGTAATGGAATCATAAATAATTACAGGATTTGTAATAAATTGATTTGATATTATCAAATTTATTTGATAATGAAATATTTTAGGAATTTATTCCAGTTTCTAAACGCTTCTTGACAACAAATCACATACAGAACTTTTGAAACTCCCTAGACCAAGTCCTTGATCGTCTTGATCACAGGCTATTTTTAGAGCTGCTGCAGTAAATCATATTCATCTGGGTGAGAATGGATTCTGAATTGAAAAGCTACTTTGTGGGATTAAGCTAGTCCACAGTGAGCACTGGAGTTGGGTGTGTGTGGTCCAGATTGGCAGCCTGCCTGCACTGAGTAATGGGAAATCAGATGCAGTTGCCGGCGTTGTGTGGAGAACAAGTCAAACTGACATGCTACAGAAGTACCCGCTCTCTCTCTGTGCAGAAACACAACTTGGCAAACACTGGGTGGGCCATCGCCATAGCGATGCTGCATTTGGCTCTACTCATTGTTCCATCATAATGTAAATCATCCCAATATTCTTTCCTTATACGATAAAGGGAAAGCGTTTGAATTTCAAACCAAAGAACAAAACGACTAGGAACAGAAGTAAGGGAAACGGCTTACACAAATAGTGCAAGCTGGAGAGTTGGGCTTTATAAACTAATCAATCTCGCTGCACAAAAGCTCAGCAGAGAAAAGGCCAAACATGCCTCATCAGCATCTCCATGGAGTCAGTAATTCTATTTGCTCTTTGCTTAACACTAGAACCTCCACTAAATGCTCACTCAGCATTCTACACTTTTCTACCCCTCCACAAAAAAGTATCTCCTGTTATTGGTGTGGAATTAAGAGTATTTTATGGATAGATTAAGTGTGTGGCGCATGTTAAATGACCATAAACCACATTCAGTTATGACACCCATTAAAATCCTAAACCAGATGAAACAGCACTTTTGACTGTACAGACAGTGACGTGCAATACGTCGCTGAGAGACTTGAGTGATGTAGTACACCTTGGACTAGCGGCTGACGGAAGATTGATTACCTACTGATTTATGCCAGAGGCTGTGCGTTGACCGATGTGTGACCAGGGAGGCCCTTAGCATTGACCAGGCTCAGCCCTGATCTGCTGCCAATTCGCTACATGGATCTACCACATCACCTGCATCCACCACACCAATGCCCAGGAACTGTAACACCAACAGCCAATCATCTACAACTGTAACAACACTAACGCCCAATCATCTGCCACCGCAACATCAACAGCCAGTTAACTTCATCTGCCACACCACCCATATGCAACTAGTACTCCAGCTTTCAATCTACAAAACACTCCTTCATTAGATTACTGACATACGAGTACCCCTGGGGGACCTCAGATCTCACCAGAATAGGGGTCCTATCTTTTTCTCCAAAGTCGGGTCAGGAAGAAATTACCCCAAAAAAGGCTGAAATATTTTGATTCATGTCCATATCACATCTCGACCTCTTCAATGCTTCGTGAGCATCTGTTGTATTTACCCTGACTTCACAGAAAGAGAACTATAGGCTACCCCATGTGGCCCACGGCATGAGGAACTGTTGATAGGAGAACTATACGCAACCCCACATGAGGCACAGCATGAGGAACCATCTGACAGGAGAACTATTGGCTACCCCACATAGAGCACAGCATAAGGAACCATCTGACAGGAGAACTATATGCTACCCCACGTGAGGCACAACATAAGGAACTGTCTAACAGGGGAACTATAGGCTTCCTGATGTGGAGTACAGCATTAGGAAACATCTGACAGGAGAACTATATTCTACTCCACGTGAGGCACAGTATAAGGGTGGATCATAGTAATGAACTATCACAGGGAAATGTCCTTACTGAACTATGAATACTGCCATTACATCTCCATCATTGAGTTGCCAGGTATAGAATAACCATACACTATTAAGAGGGAGATTTGGAAGTGGGGAAAATGACCAAATGACAAAGCTCAATGATTAGTTTCATACAGGACGACCATGCATCCAACATGTGACCATTTCTCCACCTCTGGTTGCCCCTGGTTCTTGGGTTAACGGACACACAGACGGTCCTCAAAGTGACACAGAGGAAGAAGAAAAAAAGAAGGAAATCAATAAGACTGTAATTTACCGCACACAATTATCTCCACGGACCTGCGGATCAAAGAGAGAGAGAGAGAGAGAGCAGAAGTAGTGTCCCATTCTTTCCTGGTTTGTCATCACTTTCCCCATCTCATGAGGCCCATCTGATCCTGCAGTCTCTGCTCTGATTCTGCGTTTTGCCAGAGAAACTCTTGGGCCTGGAACCATAAATCACATTAGGCTCTTAATTGGAGGTGGGGGGGGGGGGGCATGAAAGATGCCCTGCACTGGGGAGGGGAGGGGGGCCACAGCTTCAGGTTTTATCAGGCATTAACTCTAATGAGATTCCCCCCACGAGAGCCTTCTGTAATTACAATTATCACCATAATGAGCTCCTATAAACCTCACATTGACCCTCCCAAAACGTAGACAATTTTTTTAACCAATGAAGTAAAAAGCAGTAGCACGCAGATGAAAGTAAGTGTATATAGCCTACTTATACACACACACACACACACACACACACACACACACACCATACACACACACATACACAAGCCTTGAACCGGCACCTAGGCAGATATGTTATGCACTCACTCACACACATGCATGTACAACCACAGTCTCCCTCTCTCTCTCTCTCTCTCACACACACACACACACACAAACATACACACACACACTTAATAACTATTTCTACAATTTAAAGGGTGGTGGGCAGGAGATACTGATATGCTCTTTTTATTATAAATTGCTAGAGGCATTTTCACAGCCCTTATATATTTCACATTAAGTAGCGCATCAAAATGTGAAGGTGATAATATAATGTAAACATATAATGTAAATATATACTGTAAACGCAGCCATCCCTTTCCACAGCCATACCACTGGAAGCACACTGTGGGAATGTGACATGTCTGTGCTTGGGAATGTTACTTAGCCCGCTAACAGCTATCGGCAGTATTTAACACAACAAAAGAGCTCGTGCTCAGAGTGTTAAGTTCAGTATAATGTAAATGGATATTTGCCATTTAGCCTGAAAGCGGAGGTCATAATGAGTGGAGCCAGTCAATTACAAAACTACCTTTCCAAGTGAGTGAGCAACCAAATTGAAAATAGTATGGTCTCAAGAAGGCAAGCCATTTTCCTCAATGTTTGCATCACCGGCAGGCCTAATTGAAATTACACATGGAAGCAGTATGTTTAGGCCTGCAGGTGAAGCTATTTTGGGAGCGTTCGAGATCGCTACAAAGCCCAGAACATACTAAAACCTCCCTGTGTCGTCCATATGTATGGCACAGGTGACTTTATAGTTTGACAGTATAGTATATAGCAGGGCCGCCAGTCCCCGGTAAAATACAAGACAAACCACTTTGACCCCAATTTGTGAAGCTATTTATTTTAATGATATTGACTGTACCTTAAGGACTCTTCTCATCCAAATAATAACACACACACACACACACACACCTGACTTGCAGCACTTATACATTCTCCACTACTTCATGAACTTGTCTTACATCTCTCCACACATAACATTCCTCTACACCACCCATCAACCTAAAGACCTTGTTCTGCCTCCC
>PYXC01001489.1:1075000-1082500 GCA_015244755.2 Tenualosa ilisha
GTGTGTATGTGCGTGTGTGTGCATGTGCGTGTACTGTATGTTTGTGTGTGTGTGTGTGTGTGTGTGTGGGCACTTATTTTTGTCTTGTTAGAAACAAGATGATGGGTGACTCACTCTTGGCATCTGGTCCTCCTCCTCACCACCCCACACACACGTGGAGAGTGGCTGCTACACACACACACAGACACACACACACATACACACACACACACACACACACACACACACACATGGAGAGTGGCTGCTACACACACACACACATACACACATACACACACGCACACACACATACAAACACATACACACACACACACACACACACACCACACACACACACACACACACACACACGTGGAGAGTAGCTGCCACATCCACATCTGCCCCTCTGATGAGGGCTATTTTTAGGTCAGAGGGCCTGGCTGTCCTGAGGAAGTCCAACATAATGGGCAATCTGGCCTGTCTGGTCTCCTCTGCCCACTCAGTGACCCCCTGGCAACAAAGCAGAGATGGACACTCACAAGCACTTTCTCTAAGCTGCTTCCTTTGGCTGTGGGGAAAGCGACCAGGCGACAGAGAGAGTTGTCTTAAATACTGTATGTGTGGAAATGATTAGAGGGTTAAGCAGGTTTGAAAGCACCAATCTAAACTAGTTTAATGCCTCATAGAATCTGAGCTCAATGTAGCGGTGCTGATGCAATGGAAACGTGCCTCTGTGATTGGTGTTCTTGTCAAGCTGTGGGTTGGTTTTCGAAAGGAGAGCCAAGCTGATTTGTGGTATATTTTTATGATATTTTTATGATTTTTTTGATATTTATAAATATGAAATTTTGTCACAATCTGCCAGCCATAGTTAGATAAGGCCTTCCCTGATCTGTTTCTATGAAGGACAAAAACAAAATAATTGTAATATGATGTGTGTGGGGTCTATGTGATATTACTGTAACCCTAGGGCTGCACTGGATGCGTTACAGAAATGTTAAGTCAAGTTGTGAAAATTACATTAAAAAGACTTTTACATTAAAACATTGTTTTTTGCATGTTCGCTGCACTGCCTTGTCTGATGTGGCCAGTTCCATTCATTGTAGTGGAAGCTAATTGTTATGGCAGATACGTCTTTGACTTAACGCACCCAGTGTAGCCTCCCTGTATGAGTCATGCAGAGAATAAGTACCATCGTAAATTTCATTTACAGTATTATTAGAAAGACAGCTGTGACCATTATTTTTTCAGGAGATTCTGAAAGGGAGCAGTGAATGCGTTTCTGAACAGTGTCTGTTTTTGAGAATTGAAAAGGTTGGCTGTCCTACACCAATATATCAAGAATAGATTAAAAGAAACTGCCTTTAAATGATTGGCTGCCCATTACGCAATGAGGGATGTGTGATTGATTTGGTTTCTATTAACCTGGCTATTATGGGTATCTGGGGAGAGGAGATGATCAGGACCACCAACCTGCCTCGGTTGGGCGCAGAATGGGAACACACACCTCCCACTGGGGACCTCGTTTGGCAAGGACAATTTACTGTTGTTTGTTCATTCCTGCTGTAGCGTTTGCTGTGGCTGCTGTTGTTTTATGTACATGCCGCTGCTCTATCACATCTCATGCGCCTATTTGTTTGTTGCCATTTCCATGGCGATGTGCCATTGTTGCTGTTCTCTCTCGCTCTCTCTGTTCTCCATACTGCTTTGATTGCGTTTTGCACAGAAATCTGTCAGCCGTTGGAACTTTATGAAATGCTCACTTGCTGAGTGGCGCTGCCAAGTGTTTGCACGCCCGCAGCGGCTTCGCACGCCCGCACGGCTCGGCTTGACCCTGAATATGCATGCGCCTCGGTCCCACCGGAGGAGACACACAGGCTCATTCTGCCTCTGGTGAAGCACGCTTTTCTGCCTCTGAGGTTTTGCCCTCTTAATGAAATATTTACCTCTTATAAAGCACAGAGAGCACAGTCACTCAGACATACATGATAGGTCGTTCAGCACACATTACAGAATTTGCATTACATTACATTACATCATAGCAGGATATACGAGTGTCAAAATGGGTCAAAAAACTGTGTTCTCACCCATTTGTGCTGGTATTAGATAGACTGTCATTTCAGAGTCAAAAAGAACACATTCTTTGGTAAACGTATCTTGCCTTGTGGCAGGTGCCATATGGTGAGTGCCTGGAGACCTCCAGGTTGAATGAGTCTCATGTTCTCTATGGCTCTTGCGTGCACAGTTCCCTGTTAATGTAGAATTGCCATAGTCATTGTAGGCTGGATGAATCAAGCTGTCCTTGCAGTATGTGGGTTTCTTGCTGTCTTTAGGAAGCTGGGTGCTGTTATTTTGCGGACCATCATTTTACCTGTCTGGCCCCTCTAGTCATGTGTGGGTGTGTGAATGACGGAGAGCTCTTCTGTTCCCCTGCTAATGATCACGGCAGAGCACTCTGCTACAAAAAAGACTGGGAATTTTCTGTCAAGCGCTGTCACATAGATAAGCCATATTCAGTCTGACATACTGACAAATTATTAATTGATTTCCTTTGCTTGATTGGATAACACTTAAAAGGTTTACCTCATGAGATTTTCTCACCTGTCTGTGTGTTTTTTACAAAAATTTTAAAAAATCGATTAAATGATTAAGAACTTGTGTTAGAGGGACACCTGTGCCTGGTAATTATTTTAGTTAGTATCTTGAATGGCTTCATAGCAATGGGTGTCACTATGAGCAGCTGATTGGACAGTCATACAACTCAGCCTCACAGATGTTGCATCACGAGCTCTTTTGGAACACAAGATGTTCCATGGCAGCAGCTCTACCTGTAAACAGGTGGCAACCAGTGCTTCTAGTGTTTGTGGTTACGGTGCAGTCTTCTTGGTTTTTAAAGCCACTGCACAAGTGTCAAACTGACGCGCGCACACACACACACACACACACACACACACACACACACAGTCCACACCTAGTATGCCGCGTGGTCCTTTCACGGTTTCTGGTGATTGACACTGAGCCAGCTTTCAATGCGTCATCTCCGTCCGTGCACAGCTGGTGACGGTGGCAGCTGCAGTGGCGTTGTAAGTTTGATTTACAGGACAGCTGATCCCAGTGGAATTTGCCGTGCTTGACTTAGTGCTCCCTCAGAGGGAAGAGCTTAATTATGATTGCTCGCACCCGTCCAAGGGGAAAGTGCTGCTATTCATTTGCTGTTTCCTCTTTGAACTCTGAGACTGGCGACTTTATATTTGAGGGAAGGGGTTCTCACACATTGAGGTGCTCAGTAGAGATGAGGGTTCTGGTTTATCAATCATTCTTGAGACACTGGGTTAATGATGGCAGGAAAAACGTTATGCTATGACATTATGCCTGTTTTTATAATTTGATGTTTCCTTTTAACAAATGCAAATAAGAGATATTTTGACACAAAAATAATTGATTTTAGCAGGTTGTGTCTTTTAGCTTTAGTCTTGCCAAATTTGTCTTTCTTGTCAACACAATTAACACATGTAAAATAACACGTAAAAATGAATCAAATGAATGAATGAACTGCAAAAGAACAAACAAAACCACACTTTTTCACCTGTGTCAAACACATGCTCTTGTTAGGACACATGCTCTTGTTAGGCTCTTGTTTTTTTTTTGGTTTTGCTATGACCTACAGTTCCTTATGAAATATCCTTGAAAACATCATATAAACAAATGAATGAAATATTAAACTGACAGAGCTGGCATTTTTCAGACAGGATTGAAAAAGGGCATAACAGCAGAGCCTACTAGTCTGGGAACCAAATGACTCTGGCAGGTCTGCCTGGCATGTCACCCATTCAAACAGATCTCCAGCCTGGTGAAATCTGTCAGGCTAATCACATCAGTTTATCTGATATGGGCTTTCTGCCGGGCAGCAGAGCACCGATGAGGCACATTTGTAAACAAACCAATGGCCACCATCGATCGCATCAGTAGGTCTATTGAATAAAATGTGTTTAGAGAAAGAGTTTTATTCTTCCCACTGCCACTAGCAGCCAAAGCTGTCTTTCAGCTATTTGAAAGGGGCTTTTCTTGAAAGTGTTGTTTCAAAGATGAACTACAAATATTGACAGAGAAAATAGAAGTAGCCTATGGATATTTCATAGAAATCACCCATAACCATGGCATTGCTAGGGTCATATAGTTTAACTGGTATTAATGACAAATGGTGACGTATGCAAGTGCTGGTTTATTGCATGCCGTTTTTGCTGTGTGACAGAGTCTGGTTTCTGATAAGTGAAGTGATAACTCCTGCCTCAGCCTCAGGCCCAAACTGAAGTGGCCTCCGAGCTGCAGGCTCCTCACTGAAGGGAATGTTTCTGGCTTGCAGAGCAGTGACAATATGTCATCGTCGGTGTTGAGAATTTGAAGTTCATTAATAGTTGAGGAGAGAGAAACAGCAGTCAGCACTTAAGCTCCCCTCACAATGCCTCAGAGGGGTGACACATCAGACACATCACATCACACACACACACACACACACTCACACACAAACTCCACGGGGATGGGATGAGAACAGTAGCATGCATCTGCGTTTCAGGTGACATCAACTGGGCCTGTGCCACCTTTGAGTTTCTAACGCTCTGGAACAGCCGTGACAGAACTGGTGAGGATCCAAACACAAAGGCACCAAAGGCACCAAATGCAGGAGTTGGGGTGTGGTGGACAAGCCCAAAGTTCAAGACCTTAATGTATGACCTTCCTAGACCAGGCTTGGTCACTCTGAGGACCAGTCAGAGCTAAAAAGAAGAAAAGAAAAAAAAGAGTTACGTCATGATAAAGACACTTGTGATACTACAGACATGATGGGATGTCTCGTCAGCCTGAGGAACATGCAGTTGTAACTCAGCCCTTGCAGTGAAATAAGGAAAAAAACTGGCTAGCTGTTTGATGGTTCAGAGGTGTTCATTATCACTGGTTATCCACTTAGTCCATCAGTAAACATATGCCACCGCATTAGCAAGTGGATGGTTTGATAGGCAGGAACAAAAGACACACTTTATGCTTAAGTACTCTTCAGCTTAATGGAGGCCTATCTGTTGCCTCTTAAACACAACCATTTCCTTTTTATGGTGCATGTTATAGCACTAGAGAAGAAACCACCTAAACCTCCATTTTATTTCAGTGTGTTGTAAGTACCACCTCGGGCTATTTAAAGCATGACTGAGGCATTGTTTGCATTGTTTGCACGTACACAAATCAGCAGCGAAATGTGTAGGCTAAGTCCTCCAGCTTTCCCTTGAGCAGGATGATGGGAGGATCATGGGCCTTTTTCTGGCAGTAGCCAAAGGCTGCCTCTGTTTGATATAGGCTGTGTTCTGAGACAATTAGGGAAGTAGCAGGATAAAGATGTCTTTCTGTGGTCTAGTCATTATTATTTAAAAAAATAAGCCTCGCGAGGCCATTCCATACCATGAATATAGCACAGCAAAGGCACAGTGGCACAATGTGAAGCTGTGAATATACAACAGCACTGAACGTGACTCAGCCAATGATAATCAAGGACCGGAACTATCCCTTTTTGACCATGGAACCATGGAAACAAACACAAACATAGAAACAATAGAAATTGTCTGAAAGCACCTCAGAGAACTCGAGGCCAAGAAAAAACTTTTGCGGAGAAAAACTGAGGAAAGAAACCCCTAAACTCATCTTCAGACTCTCCTCATCCACAGACAGATGGTCAATTAGCATCCATCGATCTACTGGGAAGCTCCTTTCTGACTTCTCACTAGACGGGATAAAGGCTGCGTCAGTGTCATCTTGGCCTGAAGACTTCTTCCAAAAACATTCTCTCTAGTGTCTCTACCTCTTGGTCTTCAAAGGAACACAATGTCTATGTTTTGCAGACCCCGCCTCTGCTTAATGTGCTTCTATACTTCAAACACAGTGTCTATGTTTTGCAGACCCCGCCTCTGCTTAATGTGTTTCTATACTTCAAACACAATGTCTATGTTTTGCAGACCCTGCCTCTGCTTAATGTGTTACTATACATCGGAGCAGAGTTGTTCCCTGTTACTCTGTTCGATGACTTTTCCTTTTCTTGTTTGCGGTCATAAATTCTGGAAGTCACCCCTGCTTGCCTGTGCCATGCTCCAAAACGGAAGGAATGTGTCATAAATATTGACGTTTCCTGGACACTTGAGTTATGGCATGGCATGGGTAGTTCACACCCACGAGCCGTGAAATAAACCCAGATGTAGATCTCTGCTGACACATCAAGACCCAGCTGCTTCCAGGCAGCAACACTCATCCAGTCCCCCCACTGTACGCTTACAGACATCCATTCCTCCTGCTGCACACTCACAGTTTGAACCCAAAAGGCTTTTAAGCTAATTGCCTGCTACCGTGCCTCAGGCGTCATCAATTAAGAGAAACCCAGAACGACATGTTGTCATTCTACATCCAGCCTATATTCACAAGCCCTTTCTTTAATCCCTTTTAAACAAATCTGGAAACGCTAAAGAACAGATGTAATTAAACGGATATAATAATCGACGGTAAACATTCTTATTACACATAATAGATTAAGCAAATTAATAACACATTGTAGATTACCTTTAATGAATTGTTTGAGTTAATCTACATAGGTAAAAGTAACTGACTTGTAAACAATAAGAGAATTGGAAAAGGAAGGTTGTGTGTGGTTGCCTTGCCTGTTTGAAGTGCTTGCAGCTTTGGTTCAACGTGGGTTTCAGCTCTGTACTTTTCTGCGGAAAAGGTGGTTCCACAAGTGACACAGGGTGTCACAGTTATCGAGTAAGTAGCTCACTGAATACATATCTGTTGAGTTGTCTGGATTAGCAACTTAGTTGCTACAGATTTTTTGTTTTGCTGATCTAACAGTAAACCATTGTTGCCTACACAGTTATTGCTGTCCATCAGAGTTGTGTTCACACTGTTTCACTGACTGCAGTGAGTTCTGTGACATAATGCAAAATGACTTTGCATCAAGCCAGTGATGCACGTGTTATCTAAGGAGCCAGAGTCAGAAGGTCAGGGACGATTAGAGTGTGTGTGCATCAGGCGGAAAAGTGTAAAGGCCAAACCAAAGTCATGACGTTTTGATGATACCAATTTAACAGCACACAGTTTGTTTGACTCTGTGTCTAAGTGTTAAACATGTTTTAATACGTGCATAATTGGTCCAATGAGGGTTTAAGCTCTGTTCTTTTCTATGGTAAGGTAGCTCATCAGTGGTTTGCAGCTGCTTAAATTCTCTGAAAAAAAAATTTGATTTTTTTTTTTACTTTTCAGCCATTTTGTTTATTTATTTTTTCCTTTTTTCTTAATCACTGTTTATGTCATTTTATTTTTTGCCATTCGCTCTCGTTTGCCTTAGTCATTGTAAAGCACATTGAACTGCCTCTATGTATGAAATGTGCTATATGAATAAACTTGCCTTGCCTTGCCTTGCCTTGCCTCTGCACACTTCTGTCTTTTCCTCTGGTCTCAGCGGTGGCTGTGATGTTAAGACCAGATAAAGAT
>PYXC01001489.1:1087500-1110000 GCA_015244755.2 Tenualosa ilisha
ACACACACACACAGAGTTCTCTCTAGCATGAATTAGCACACAGCTAGCTTAGTGAAACTGCTTTGCAGAACATGTCAGGGGTTTAATGGTCATGCAAATTTTTCACAGACGTTCCATTACAGTTTCCACACACACACACATACACACACACAGACACACACACACACACACACACACACTAACTCACACTCCTAGTCAAGCAACAGACTTGCTTATTAGCTTGTTTATTGTACCGAATAATGAAGGTTGGATTGATGTGTAAATGACTAAAGAAATGACTCAATGTATTTGTCAATGAATAAGTGAGGAACAGAATCAATTGTCCAACCAGTCAATGGAATGGTTGTCTCATGCAAACAACACTTATGAGTTATTACTGTAACTGGCTACAAGCCATCACATAAATGCTGTCTCAATAATGCACTGATGAATGAATGAATGAATGAATGAATGAATGAATGATACAATGAATGAATGAATGAATGAAATGTCTTCCTCTGCGACTTGGAGACAGGTTGGTAAAAGGCTTCTCATGTTAAGGTTAGCATTGTCAGATGTGGATGAGAGAGCTAGCTGTTACTCTACCAACTGAAGCAGAGTGGGGCTGATAGGATGACGGGAGGGATCAGCTGATCAGTGTCTTCATGAACATGCATCCGCAGTCTGTAATATATTGCCTGTCAAGAGAGCTTGCCTTCACTGCCTCCAGGTCTCCTTCCCTCTCCGTCTTACATGTTTATCCGTCTTCAGGGATGAGCCATCCAGAAAGCTCCTGCAGATGGTAGCACGATGCTCAGGCATCCTGGAGAGTTGGAGAGGCTAAAATTAGGATCTCGCATCATCCCTTATGCTTGTGCTCCTGGTAATGAAGGTTGGTAATGAAGCTTGTTAGGTTGCGATGCCAGTGAAACATCTTGATTGATTAGAGACTTTTTTTTTTTTTTTTTTGCTGACAACCTTCAAATATATATATATATATATATTTAATGAAAAAGTACTGTATCCAACAAAAACATCAGGACCTCCTGGACTGAACAGCAGCTATATTGATGAACACTTATGAGCTGCATAAATTAAGGAGTATTGATTTTAGCAATGTTTTGCTCTCATTAGTTAGCATTAGCTAGCATCCCTAACGACAACACTCACTGAGTTCAAGCTACCTTTTTTTTTTTACTGAATGTTATGAAACATGCTTCCTGTTTACAATCTGTTTATCATTGCTGACGGCTCCTTTAGGCTGCTCCTATTGTACCTTTAAATAAGGGTGACCAGACGATACTGATTTCCAGGGACAGTCCCCGATTTTATTTTTAAAATACAAGAAAACCCACTTTGCTCCCGATTTTTAAGCTAAAACATGACGCATTTTCATGATGTTGATTGTAGAAGTAGGAATGTTCCCAGTTCCCAATGGAAAATTCAGGGAAATGTTCCCATCTCAGAGGTCTGAACACCATACTTTAAAGAGAAGTGTGATCATGGCCATTGCATATATTCTGTGTAGGCAGACACTCTTCTTTCTTGGCCTTTGGATATTTCATCTGAAGCTAAATGGTTAATTATGAGAAATCGCACGATGCTTTGAAATGAGCAATTGACCAAAATGCTGTTGTGTTCTTCTGTCGGGTGGATGGTTTGAGGCCATTTCTGAGGAGTTGGGGGAGAATGAGAGTGAACGTACCATTAAATGCCAGCGCCACCTGGCTAACTTTGACATTTCATTTCTGCCACGCACTGCTCTGGGAGGGAAGGCATGTCTTTTAGCATCCAGCCTGATACTCTGAGGACACATACAAACACACACAGGCACACACATACACACTATACAAACACACACACACACACACACACTATGCAAACACACACACAACCCACTCTCTCTCTCTCTCACACACACACACATACACACAAAGACAGACAGAGAGAGAGAGAAAGAGAGAGAGCAGCCAAGCAAATCGGAGAGAGAGACTCTCAGAGACGCAGAGAATGAAGCCAAGCTGCTCACACACACACACACACACACACACACAAATACATACAGTGTGTGACTGTAAATAAGCTGTCTAGTGATCATGTAGTCTCTCTGATCAATGTGGAAATTTTTCACTGTTACAACACAGACAAAGATCTGTCTGCTTTGCACAGCAAAAACTGAGAATGCAGTATTCACCTTTGCCTTTCTTTTCTGGTTTATGTGTGTATGTGCGTGTGTGTGTGTGTGTGTGTTTGTCTGTGTCTGTCTGTGTGCATGTGTGTGTGTGTGTGTGTGTGTGCGTGTGAATGTGTGTGTTTGTCTGTGTCTGTCTGTGTACATGTGTGTGTGTGTGTGTATGTGCGTATGAATGTGTGTGTTTGTCTGTGTCTGTCTGTGTGCATGTGTGTGTGTGTGTGTGTGTGTGTCATGTATCATTGACTGATGGGTTTTTCTGTTGATATTTTATTTATTCAAGGGCAACTTTGAAGCAGAGGGTAGAAAGGGGGGCGTTCAAGTAGCCTAAGGACGTTGAATTCCGCTTCACACTCATGACAGATGCAACACTGTGTGTGTCTGTGTGTGTGTGTGTCTCTGTCTCTCTGTGTGTGTGTGTGTGTGTCTGGGGTGGGGAGATAATGGTAGGTCCCAATGAAGCTGATCACTCATATGATGCATATATACAGTTCTATGAGTGGGATTCAAAGGCCCTCTTCAAACACACTATTCATGACCACAGACTGGTCTCGAAAAATCTGCAAGATGTCAAGTTCTTACCTCCTCAAAATCAAGTCCTTTCAGGGACGGGTATCATAAAGCATTTCTATTAATCTGTCTTAGCCCACGGCCCACATATTTACCAAACACTTTGCCCTTGGCAACCCAGAGTCACAGCAGACTTCGCAGCTCTGTGTGTGTGTGTGTGTGTGTGTGTGTGTATGTCTTCCCAGAAACAAATACAATCCACTAAAACCTTATCCTTGTTCAAGCAAACGATTTTCAGTCATTGCTCTTGTTTTGTACCAGCCAGCACCAAATCCGCTAAATGGCAAATAAACGGCTCTCGTGGGCTATGTGATCCAAAGGTTTAAATATGCTGAACACCTCCGGCTGCACTCACAGTCCTGCTCTCCTCCACTTAACAGGATCTCGGTTCCCACTTATTGACAAAGAGATACATTTAAATGGAAGCGTCTTCAGCTTGTGAATCACCAACTTTACAACTATGGCTTGTTTTTATCTTATTCCAGTCTTACACTAGTGATGGGACCAGCTTCACATGTGCCTGTACAACTCAGGTGCTTTTTTATGATATGTTATGTTATTATGAGTGTGTTTGTTCTGTGTGTGTGTGTGTTTGTGTGTGTGTGTGTGTGTGTGTTTTTGTCTTCATGAGCATGTGGATTTGTTGTGAGTTTAGGTGTGTGTGTGTGTGTGTGTGTGTGTGGATAGGGTACATGGTTTGGCTTTGGTTGTTTGTATGTTTCTGACAGAGAGAGAGAGGGTACACATGTGGTGTTGATGTACTTTGTTGCACATATGTGAGTGCTTCTATCCATCTTGTGTCCTGTCTCCACAGTCTTGTCAGTGTGCCAAGAGTTGCCAAAATGAAATAGTGTAGCACGGAGCAGAGGCCATCTCCATCGTGTCTCACGGTGCAGCACAAGGCTTTGGCAAAGTCAGGAGAAGAAATAAAACAGCCTCCACTATTGGCTGTGGGGCACCCTCTAATCTGCAGACATTTGGTTTCATATTAATCTTGTTTCCCTGGATCAATACACTAAGCGCAAATTGGCTCCCGATCTAATCACCCTGAATGCACCCAGTTGCTTAAAACCCAATTATGCTGCCTAGGCATGTTTGCATAAATGCCTTCTCAGTTCAAACATACAGCTTGGAGAAGCCATGCTCTCTTGATTATAGACTTACACAAGAGCAAGAAGCACAAACACAATACTCAACATCTGAGATGACCCAAAGGGTATAAACAACTAACTGATTCCCATTGTGTGTAAGGTTTCAGGCAACCACACACACACAGTCCTAAACTCCTGTGCTTGTGTGAGGTTTGAAGCACACACAATAATACACACAGACACACACACACACACAGTCCTAGTCTTCTGTGCTTGTGTGAGGTTTGCATGAGCTGTTTCTTTCCTTTTTGCAACTCCTCTCTTGTGGTGACACTCCTTTACATCACAAGAGAAAGATTTTTCGCTGCAGAAAACTGGCTGTGTTTGCATTTGCACTTCCAGTAAGGGATTACTCACATTGTAAGGAAGAGCCGGGAGAGTGTGGTATCTTTTGAAGATCTAACAGAGGGGCGCGCGTGTGTGTGTGTGTGTGTGTGTGTATGCGTGCGTGTGTGTGCGTGTGCATGTACTGTATGTGTGTTTGTGTGTGTGTGAGTGTCGGGGGGCCATGGCGGAGGACGGGGCGGAGTTCTCTCTGGCGCCTGGTCAGCTCTACTGGATGAGGATTTGGGGTCGTGTGAGGAGAGGGATTGGGCCGAGCCGCTGAGCGAGGAAACCTTGATCCCCAACACACATTCATTCAGCAGGATGTAGCAATGGCAGCGTTTCAGACACACGCACACACTCACACATACACACACACACACACACACACTCACACACACACACGTTCTCTTTTCATCCAGCGTCCCTTTCACAGATAGTAAACTTCAGCGTTTGTGCTCAGCGTGAGGGAATGATAAAATGGTAAACTTCAGCATTTGAGCTCAGCACCATAGGGCTGATGAAAGATTTTCCACTTCTTCATTCTCTCTCCTCTCTATCTATCTATCTATCTATCTATCTATCTATCCCCCTCTCCTCTCTATCTAGCTATCCCCCTCTCCTCTCTATCTATCTATCCCCCTCTCCTCTCTCACTAACTATTCTTTTTTACATTCTGTCAACACATTTGGGCATGCATGTACACACACACAAACACACACACACACACACACACACACACACACAATCATGCAAATTCACATAAACTCTCACACAAATGGATGCACCTGCATTCAACACTAATATAACCCCCACCAAGCCCTGAGGATAATTACGTAAGTGGACAGAGAGAGAGAAAGCGAGTGAGTGAGTGACAGAGAGAGAGAGAGAGAGAGAGAGAGAGAGAGAGAGAGAGAGAAGGGGGGGGTAATGCAAAAATGTGATGATGTCCTTGCAATGTACCAGCCTTGGATTTCCTTTCTGTGGCCCGAAAGTGGCCAAGCAAGCAAAATAATAACACTTTCAATTCCAGCTCATGGCCAATTTGTTATCTCTCAGCCCCGAGACAGAAATAATTCCAGTTTAATATTCAATTTGACTCCAGATTAATCCACACAAAAGGACAATATTTTCAACACGTATTGATGTTTTTGGAAATGTATTTATGTAAATGAAGTCCACTCAAGGACCCTGAAATTCCAAGCTTGGGCTAATTCATAGACAGCGCTCAGGGGATCCATACTTCATTTTGCCTGAGCCCATCATTGCACAAATAAGATCAGTTTCTTTTTTGCCTGCTATTAGTTTCCATCTCAAGACTTCAGCAATAAATCTGTTGAAAATTTGATGCACTGTGCCTTAGAATTCACCAGTGGTCAATTGGTTTGTTTTGCACCCTGGGCAGCACAGCGAGAGCAAATTGGCATCAAATGTCTCAATTATTAATCAGATGGATGCTGCTTTTCTGTGTGTGTGTGTGTGTGTGTGTGTGTGTGTGTATGTGTGTGTTTTATGCAATGCCTTTGCATGAATGTGATTCTCACAGTGGGTGTTTGATAGCACCACCGCTAGCGCTATTGATTCAACACTCAGAGAAACTAATCTGCTGTGTAACTATGTTGACATTTTGAAGAATGCAAAAGATAATCTGTTTTGTCACGTTTCTTTTGGATGGAAGAAAAAACTTGCTCACCCTAATGGACGCTCCGACACATCAAGTGCTATCTGCAAAGTGTTGACTAAAAGGCTGCCCAAATATTTATCTTTCATTCCACTGCTGACTAATCTGCAGTGCTACTTGCAAGGCTTCAACAACCAAGAGAAAATGTACACAATCTTTAAATAAGAGGAGAGTCAGGGTGGATGTCAACTCAGATGTCCTTCTTATGCAGTAAAACACCGGAGATTAGTGTAATTAAAATAACCGTTTATTGCCAAAACATTTGCAGGTGAGATATTGCAGTTCAACATATTCATCCTTGCCACCACAGACATTCCAATTTGAATGACTAGTTTGTTAAGGTCCTTGAGCACAATTTCCTTCGGTCCTGACAAAAAATGGTGTTTCAGATCTCAATATGTTTTCCTCCAGGCCTACCAAGGTTGTTTTCTGGTAACCAGAAGCTAAAAGAAAAACCCACTCCTTCATAGAAGAGTGACAGGAAATGCCACCCACTTGAACATCGTCTCATTTCAACAAAGTGCTACCAAGCAAACCCCACGTCACCACCTTATTTGAGCAGTAACTAGAAGATATAAAGATGCAATACACTCAGAGAAACAGATGGCAACCGGTTCCAAATAGCTGGTATGAATTAATCTCTTGTCCCTTTTGTTCCAGGTCTCCAATCTCTAAGAAAACCGCAGCTAATGTCAACTGAATGGGGCACAGTAACTTACTTTCAGTCTCATTTCAGTTTACAACATGCAGTTCAGTGAACTGCTGCTTAGTTATTTGGTCTATGTTGTATCAAATGTTCATGTTCTATTCCCTACCGAAAGCGATCTGTCACTTGAAACAACAGGTATATGAATTGATTCACACTAGATTTCACCTTCAAAGCCTGTGTCTGGGTCTACAGACAAGGGGTGAATGAAGCAAGAAGCAACCTTTAAGTATTCTGGAGGCCCCTCTTCCTGATCCCCTTGAGGTATAGCTTAAGCCACATCACAGACTCACATCTCCCATAATGATGACTGACATTTGCACACATCACAGACTCACATCTCCCATAATGATGACTGACATTTGCACACATCACAGACTCACATCCCCCATAGTAACATTCAGACTTTGTGGTCGTGAGACATAGGCACAGTTTTAGCCTGTTTTTAAAATCACTTGAAAATGGTAATCAAAGATGTCTTTTTGGTGTGTCTGGGAGGTGACCAAAGGAGGGTAACTCATCACACTGAAGTAGGATTTTGGATGAGAGGTGAGCACAGGGAACAGCTGTCAGCTGTCTCAGAAAACTGCTGTTACCTGGGCAAAGATACATCATATCACCAGCCTACATGGTGCCATAGTTGTCTGGCGTGTGAGGAAATGTGGATGGTCACAGCGACAGTGAAATAGCTATCAGCTATCAGCTTTATTTCTACTAAATTCAGTCTTGCTCTTGTTGAAAGATGATCCGATTGAGTGTTTACATGATTGCTCAGAATAGGAACGTAATAATTCATCCGTTTCATACCGATTCAAATTTTAATTGGTTTAGAAATTCTATTCTGACTAGGGTGTTTACATGGGTCATTTCTATGCTGATTGAGCAATTATTTAGTTTCTATTCCAATTAAAATCGTCCATGCAAACAGGGCTACAGACTCACAGCCCCATGATGAAGACTAACATTGACACACATCACAGACTCACATCCCCCAAAACAATAACTGACATTAGAACACATCACACTCACAACCCCTAAAATGATGACTGATATTAGGACACCTCACAGACTCACATCCCCCACGATGATGACTGACATTAGGACACATCACAGACTCACATCCCCCTAAATGATGACTGACATTGATACACCTCATAAACTCAAATCCCTTACAATGATGATTGACATTAACACACATCACAGACTCACATCCCCCATGATGATGACTGACATTAACACACATCCACCTACACTGAACCTGTTGTGCGGGCTGACCTGGGCACAATGTCATTTCAGTGTCAGCACTTTGACTGAACTTAAGAGTGAGAACACTGAGACGAAAAAAAAAAAAAAATATATATATTATTATTAAAAACCTCTCCATCCCACGTCAGCCTGTTTGACAATTTCTGTGCGGCTTACAATCCTCTGAGCTGAAGCAATAATGCAACATCAAAGTCTCCAGAGTTCACCATACGTTGGCAGGGACAATGTATTTCTCTTAAGCTCTGTGCACGGCATGTGTGCATCTGCTGGAGACCTGCAGACAGCGGCTTCCCTTAATTCCCTCTGAACAAGTTTGTGCTTAACTGGCTTCTGAGGGGCAGGTGCTCATGGCATGTTGTTACCTCTGGCTGAGCAGCAGACTGTTGACACAGGTAAACGCTTGTGTTGTTATTGTTGCTGATTGATCGACGCAGCATCAATGTAAAATTGTTGGGTGAATTTGAAGCTGTGCTCGACATGGTGCTTTTATGCAAGTGATGTGATGAACGCTGTGTCAACATACAAAAAGAACACAGTTTAGAATAAAAAAAGAAGTTGAATATGCTGTTTAAGGTGGAAAATGCCTTGTATCAATATTGCCCCCTAGTGTCTATATTTTACCATTACACTACTTCCATCCCCCTAAAATTGTTGATTTTGGTTTTTGGAGTTGTCTACAGGGGCCGGCAAATATATCTCATGATTTTAGGCTCAAACTTTTTAAAATTCCTGTTGGGTTTTCGATTGCAGTCTCTCACTTTGACTTTAGCTTACTGGTTTTAGGCCATGTGCTGAGGAGCGACAGATTGCAGCGTGTACTAAACAAACAACTACATGAATAGACACAAGTTTCTGCTTGGGCAACCTCCAAAAAAACCAAAACAAAACAAAAAAAACCAAAACTCTTTTTCATCTAGAGTTATCAAAGCCCTCTTAAAGCAGTCCACTCCTTAGTTCAGAGGAGACTCTTTCCCCCCCACCCCCACGTTCTCTCTCCTCTCAGTATGAAGAGACTGTGAAGAGCATCAAAGGGCATCCCTGAGCCCTTTTTGGCACCAGCAGTACTGAGCCAAGCAAAATCAGTATCGCTCTGTATGTTTGGCACTGTCTCTGACCAGGAGTTTGTGGAGTGATATGGAAAGACATACCTGGGTGAAAGCAGGTATTGAGGATTGTTCTGTTTCTAGGACAGAAAGGAGGCATGGGACCTGTCAACTGACATCAGTGACCGTTTAATTATTCTGTGAGGTTTCTCTTATAGATTGACACGGGGTGACAGACAAGTCAGTGTTAACAGTAATACAATGGCATCTCAAGCATGGTGAACCAGGGGTAGGACAACACAGACAGGATATAGGACTTCATAGCACATAAATAGATGGATAGATACTTCAATGATGTAAAAGGAAATTTAGACATGCTGTAGCTTGTAAGACACATACTTATACATTCATCACACACAAGGACAGGGAAAACACTAATGGAATGGACATTCATGGTGAATCTCTGTTCTGCATTCAGTCCCTGTGAGAGCACCAGTAGGGGGAGAGTGTAAAAGGTGGGTAGATGTGTCCATCAGTCTGTGGGGGTGAGGCTTAAAATCAAAGTCTGTACTCACAGGGATGGTGCAAAGTGGAATTCAAATAAATGTAAAGTGTTAGTCAGAACAGGACAGTACTGATTGCTGCACTGGCTGGACATAAAGGAATTAAAAGTGCACATCTAGGCTTTAAAAACATGGTGTGGTGCGTGTGGCACAGAGAGAGGCATCTTTTTCCCTGCCACCTCAGGGAAGAGTTGAAGAGCTGAATGGCCTGGGAAACAAAGGATTTCTCAGTCTGTCCATTTAGCACGACAGTGACAGGAGTCTTCTGCTGAACATGCTTCTCTGCCTGTTTAGTGGGCTGTGCAGGGGTAGCAGTCATTGTCCATTACTGACATGAGTTTGCTGAGAGTCCTTTTCTCCACTACCAATGCCATGGACTCCAGCTTCATGTCAACCACAGAGCCAGCTTTCTGTCTAGTGTGCCTCTTCTAGGCACTGCTGCCCCAGCATGTTGCAGATGTTAAAAGACCCCAGCCTTCTCAGGAAAGTCGACGAAAGAGTCGACTCTGCCCCTTCTTGTAAAGATCACATTGCTATCTTCACAAATGGTTTATCTTCTCAGACACGTGTTTGACCTCCTTCCTTTGTCTCAAGAGCAGTAATTATTAGACATATTTTTCTGAGGTTTATGTCAAGATGATCTCAACTGTTAATTTGCTAGACCTACAGGCTTGAGTGCGCTTGAGGAGAGTCTTGTTTTGCTTTTGCTCATGTGTCCCATCCATTTAATAGAATACGTTAAAGGACATGTTCGGGTTTTTACACTTAAAGCCTTGTTTTCTGATCCTTTCTGATGAAATACAGTTGTTGCAATAGCACCCCTTCCCCCACACCTGCAGAATGGCTGCATAGGTGCACAGCTGCAATCTTACCTAAAACACATTAAACTTTCATTTGACAAGACATGAAACTCACTGAGTGGTCAGTAATGTTCACTGATACGCTAACACTAAAGCCAATCGCACAATGTGACTTCCATTAGCTTGTATTGCTTCAACTCTTAGGTGGAAGTTTAGGTATTGGTGTGGGGAGTTTGAAAAAATAGGTCCGCAATTTAGAATGAATGGTCAAAGACTTGAAATGAAATTTTTTGCAAATGTTGAAACAAAACCAGAGGCTGGAAAAGACATTGAGCTCTGAATTGGGATGGGACCACTGTGCTAGAGCTAGATCAGACCTAGATCAGGAACTCCAACTGCTTTAGCTGTAAGTTGTTTCCCATCTACTTTACATGACTGGCAAATTATTAGCCTGGCAATGCCTTCCTCACACTTCCGCTTGATTATCATCTCCCTGCAGTGCTAGTCTGGATTTGATCCCATTGAGCTCATTGTCTCAGGAGGAATTTTAACTTGTCCAATCAGTGAACAGAGAAGGCGCTAAAATGAACAGAGGAACTATAACGCTATAAGTCAAGGCCGGCTATCAGTCAGGGGCTAATCCAATCTTTTTAAACTTCTCAAAAACACCTCAAGCAAGCAATGGAATCTCACTACTGAATGTCCAGACCCTCTGTGCGAAACGAAAGTGTAGAACGAGGATCTGGTTTTATTACCAGGCTAGCAAATTATAAAAGTGAACAAATCTCTCCCTGTAGGATTTCCTATGCTTTTGCCAATGTTCCACTGTCCCTACATGCAGCAGTGGATCCCAACATGTGCTGTACCACAGAGCAGTCTGGTGATGTATAGGGAGCATTGGTGAGTATGATTGGTGGGCTATGCCTGGCGAACCATCTGCCCGTGTTGTGTAACACATTGGCTAACCGTAGAAGACTCAAATGGACGAGTAGGACAGGACCAGTGCTCTCATGTTCCTCGGGTATGAGGTGATGGATACTGAATAGACTACAGGGAACGTGTTCAGCAACACTTCTGCTGATGTGTAGTGTAGTATCTCTGTGTAGTGAATTTGCCCCCATCCTAAGTAACACCTTTGCTACTTGCTATACGTGAAACTGTACAGCTTTCAGTAACACATCAGAAATCAGTGCCCTTGTTACAATGCAATGCTATTGCCCCATGGATTACAGTAACAAGCTGTGTATTAAAGTGTAATACCACATATAGTACATCATTAGTGACGTTTCAGACTCCTATTTTCTCCATTTCAAAAACATATAGTGGGAACCTGACCTAAGGTTCCCAAGGTCTTGTTCCCTCTCTAGAAGAAGGACTGCTGTTCTCTCTCTAGAAGCAGATCTATGGTGTATGTTTCCCAGTACAGGAATATACTTGATTGAACAGGGAGCACAGGCATACACTTGATTGAACTTCTACAAAGAATACAGTGCTCACAGATTTTGGCTCCCTAGTTGCTCAATTCTTGTCATGTCTGTCTTTACTCACCTTAATAAAGGTTTAGATAGATAGATAGATAGATAGATAGATAGATAGATAGATAGATAGATAGATAGATAGATAGATAGATAGATAGATAGATAGATAGATACTTTAGAAGTAGGAGTAGAAGGAAAGGTTCATAAGTTTATAATAGTTCATAAAAGTTTATAAGTTTATATATGACAATGAATGTAGGGTAGTACAGACCAACAAATCCTTTGACATTGGTTATATGCTGAGGGTTGATATTGGTGTCACAGTTATAAGCACTTACTCTTAATGTGACCACAGACATTACTGACATAATTTCACCCTGTCAGGGCCGCAGATGTAACCAATTTTGCCCAATCAGAATGGCAGACAATCATTTCGCCTAATCAGAACCACAAAGCATAATCATTTCACCCATTGACAAACAGCCTGCATTGACCCATCATAAACATCACAATCCCAATCATCCCTTATTGTTTGTCTGCACATCAGCGGCTGTGTTTTTTGCCGTGGCTGTGGCCATTTTTGTTGTTGCCTTGGTTGCAGTTGCCACTGTTGTTATCATCTTGCCACTTTGACTTGCCCTGGGCAGGGGCCAGCCCTGCGTACTGCCTGCCTGCTTTCAGCTTGACTGCTCAGGCTGGCTCTGGCACACTCTGGGGGCAAGCGGGACCTCCTGTCCATCAGAGAACTCGTCTGGGCCTGGATGGCAGATGCTGGAGCCAGGCGAACCTGGCACCGATTGGATTGGATAAGGCCGGGCCGGGCCGGGCCGGGGCAAGGCGGCTTGGCCCGAGACAGCAGTGCTGCAGCTGAAGAATAGGCTGGCTGGCTCCTTTGTGGTGTCACATTTCCTGATGCCAACATTCCAAAACAAGTGCAAGTGTTCTTCAGCGTGTGCCCACTGCCTGTCTGTCTGGGGATTAATGGAGCCGGTCTCGGCTCTGAGATGGGACAGGGAGATGAACAGGGTGGGCAGGAGTCCAAAGTACAGATATGCTTTATATTGTACAGCATTTGCTTAGCCATTTCTGGGCCATAGTGGAGCTGTGGTAATGACAACGTCAAGCCTTACAACCGGCCTCTTTCACCAACCGCTCTTACAATTTGTTCTTACCCACAGAATGTTAAGGAGGATTCTAACATTCACCAATGTTTTCTTATCTGAGAACAAAGATCTGAGAACAAAGTCTATATACTCTCAAGAGTACGAGTTTGAACCTTTGAGCATTAACTTGTTGGTAGATAATGATTAGTTACCTGCATTGTTATCAATTCTGTAAAATATTTTTTGATTGAAAATTATCTAGATCTAATTATCAGATTTAAACCTTAAGAACAATTTTAAGAAGTGAGATATTGGTGAATTAAATCCATTGTAATTTTGTATGAAAGAATCTGCCAAGTTGTAACAGTCAATTTACCTGCCAATGTGTCCTGTGCATCTCAGTGTAGAAGAATCATAACTGTGCAGGATGAGGCGTAACTTTTGGGGTTATGTAAGTTGTGTACCGAGAAAGTTCAACTGAAAGGTTTGAGTGGAAAAAAAGAATATTATCTTACAGCAATGGATACACCCAGATACAAATCTTAGACTTTTCTGGATAGTCTCATTCCATTTAGTAGTTTGTCTTGTCATATATTCTTATATTATTTGATCCAACTGTATATTGCTGTTTTTTTTTTAACTTTAGCAAAAATAGAATAGAATACAGTAATGTCTTATTTTACAGTGTTGCTGTTACAGTGTATCTGCCTAATTAGGTACAGTTGTACAACCTATGTCTCAACATGTAACATATTGTGACATAGGTTGTAAAACTTTTACTGCCATGTAACAGTGTTGTAGTTACATAACGTATTTTTGTATACCTACATACATTTGTTACAGTTTAATATGACGTGCTTGTTGCTGTCGCCTACTTTGCTAAAGTGCTGAATAATAAACAGAATATGCATATTGTTATATGAATACAACATAATAGAATAGAATAGACTTTATTGTCTAGTCCAAAATGAAAATTGCTTTTATAATGGTCCCCTACCACCACCACCACCACACACAAACTCACTCACATTTTAGCTACTTTATTTATGTCCGCAATTTCTAATAAAGTACATAAGGACATAAATGTTACGGATACAAAACATTGCTCAGGCATGATCCACCAATGTGGGTCTGATGACAGTTCAAACAGCAGATTTATGAATACACACAAGACCTTCTCCTCCATATATGGCGACTTCCAATAATGGAGGATATTGAGCAATATTTGGCAATTTGTTTTGCCCTTGCTTTTGTAAAGCCAACTACCCTGAGACCCCTAATGACACGTCTTTGCACATAGCCCAGGCTGCCAAAGAGAAGTACCAGATATTGACATTTGTAGCCAAGGTCGGTTATGTGCTGTACAAAAGCGTGATATTTTACTAACTTCGTTAGATGGGCCTCCTCTAGACATGAACCAAAACAGCATCCTACTTCCAGGATAAATACATTCCTATTGTTCTCATCAGTAATCATAATATCAGGCCTGGTGGCATTTAAACCAGAGAACATTTCTGTAGAACACCTGGAAAACATTTGTTGTCTAACAGTACAGTTTGGAGAAAATAAGGATGGTAAATTCTTTGATATAATGTCCACAATCCTATCATGCCTGGATACATAAAGACCTTTGTAAAAATGACAGCCGTTCAATATGTGTGACATGGATTCGATGACTTGCTCTTGTCCATGATGGATACATAATGGTGAATAGGAGCGAGGGTACCAGACTGACAAATTTAGCTTATTTGGACATACCTGAAGCCTCGCTTTGACTGTAAAAATTAGCATATCTTCATCAGTAGATGAAATGTGAAAAACTGTGTGTGAGTGGAAAGGATAGCAACTCTAATAGTGTTTAAAAGGCCATGGATGGTCATCGTAAGACTTTGAATCCCTTTGTTAGTCCAAAACGTCACGCTATCAAAGACCATTGAATACTGACCAAGATAGAGCAACGTAATACGTTAGAAATGGGAGCAAACGTGAATAGTTCTGGTCTGCATAAGTGGGAGTGTCTCATAACATCACGGTATAAGCTTTTCAGTGATCTTTTGTATCAGCGTATGAGAGCGTACATCGACTCTGGTCTGCATAAAGGGGGATCCCCCCCCTTGCGAAAACCGAACTTAACGAATGTTTGTGCCTCTCACTCTGCTTTTACCCTCTTTGGCGCTACCTCAAGATAGGTGGATAAAAATAGCTATAGTTCATTAATTTCCAGTGAGAAAACGTTTTCCGCTGTCTATATACTGGACAGTATGCTAAAGTTCAGCCAAGCTCAACATTTCTGCAAATGAGTTCCTAACCCCTTTCTTTCCTTATAATAATAGCAACTCAGTGACAGTTTTTTAATGACCATGACAGTTGCTGCCAACTACTACCAACACACTATAGGCCAGAGATGTTCAACAAGGGGTCAACAAGAGGTCTGTCAAATTTTCAAATGCTGGTTTATTTTGTCTTATTTTGTAGTTACAAAACAAGAATGTTAATCATCTTGGACATTTGTCTAATTAGAATATGTATATATATATATATCAGAACACATGAGGTCACACGCTAATGTTGCTTTAATAAGATACAGGGCTTACCATGTTAGACTTTAGAGGAGAATCCCTTGAGTCAATCCTGTTGTTTGACTTAGATTTATTCAAAGCTTCGCTGTATGTAGAAAAGGAAAGAAAATTTGACCAAATAGCAAACCGGCAACTAACATTTATTGAATGGGTTAGTCTTACCTGCCAATTCACTATTTGGTCTACATTGTACACAATTTTCTGTTCTTCTTCCACCCAACAGCACTTGGTGATCTCAAATAACATGACTAAATTGGTTCACACCTGAATTTCCTTTTAAAATGGGGTCCATGCATTGTAAGTGGTCCTTGGCCTGTTAAATGTTGAGGAGCCTTGGACTGGGCTGACAGGGACTGGTGACGTCATCAGGAAACGACATTAAAGCAGCTGTATCTGGGATTTCATGGAATGTTTTCAGTTTTGTGTTGTCTTGAACGCAGCCTTGCAATCCCATGTAGGATTCTATTGCATACAGTAGTCAAACATGGTGAAATGTGATATTATAGGCTGATAGCCTCTGCACGCAATAGGTAGCCTGATAAGCTATCACTAGGGTACATCTAGGCGACTCTCTACAATGACAGAGTGATGTGATTGGTCTGACCAAACTTGGGAGAACAGAAACTGAGGCCCTATGACTCGTTTCTAGACGTACCTGGATAGCAAAACCACTTGCTACTGCTAGGGTACATCTAGATATGTATATATAAAATGAATTAAAAATGAAATTATATATATTAAAAATGAATTAAAAATGAATTATGAGAAATATGGGGTAAAATTTTGACGTGAAACTCCACTTTGTCCACTCCTGCATGTGTTATAATGCAATCTGTTTGCTGTTAGAGATTTGGTCGGACCCTGAAGAGGCTAAAAACATATTTGGAGAAAGCTGGGCTTGTCAGTGGCTCGCAGGAGGTTAACACAGATGGCGAGAGACTGACACACCGCTGACTCCAACCTGCTGCAAAGCAAGACATCAGCTACACAAGACAGTCAGCCGTAACCGCCATATGTCAACAGCTTCACAAACTTCTGCTGTAACTGAGGATTAAGGAATCCCTTTACACTCATTTTTTTCTTTCAACGATTGCGGTACACTGCACTTCTACTTGGTGTGTTCTGTATAAAAATCTGATGCACTGAATATGCAGCATCGCTACAATTACTGTGTCTACTGAATTAGTTTTGCTTCTTTGGATATTTGGGGTTTGGGTGACCCCTGCTGGTATCTTTCTTGCAGTGAAAATATTTTTAGGGTGGAAAGTTCACCGTCACCAATGTGTTCTTCACACATTATGCGCTGAAAGCATATGAGAATAATCACTTTTTAGCGCTATACTCGTGTTAATGACTATCTGCTTCATGTCTGCCCCAATTAAACAGTTCATAATTAAGTGTTTGGGTGACGTTTGGTTCAGTTGAGAGAGAAAGGGGATCCCATAGACACTGTTTATGGATATAGGGCCCAGAATATCATGCTATGTCACTGTAACATACTGATGTCTCCTAAAATGGCACTGTGTAAACTGACCAGCAGTCTAACTATTCAAAGTTTGTATTTATTCCTGTGGATGCTGGCCACAGATGATTCCATTACTGCATAGACATGCATTTAAAAATAAATATATTTGGTGTCCAAACTTTTCCTTCAGTTTTGGCACACCTCAATAGCCTGCACTGCGCTAGGCAGCCCCAGGCTATCGAGTAACTCCCTATCAGGTCTGTGTGTGCTATATATCTGCCTGAGCAGAGCAGTGCCATCCTTCCGATCCCTATCCACAGATCTCTGTGCCCTGTATGTTTCAATCTCAGCTCATTTACACTTCCCCGCTCTGCACTGCTCTGCTCTCCGCCTCTCTGCCCTGCGGCCTATATCTGACTTAACGCTTCGCCGACATTTCTCTGAGTTTGGGTGCGTAGTGGGGGAGCGGAGGTGGGTGATTACGTTTGGGTGGAAAGGTAAACATGGAGATGTGCTCTGTGTGTGTGTGTGTGTGTGTGTGTGTGTGTGTGACACCTTTTATGGGATGATGCTCTGGGGGGTTTTGTTGGAACAGGTCTTTCAGGGACAACAGGTGACAGGCCCCTCAGTAGATGGAGATGATGCATTGCAAATGTGACAAATTGGAGGTGAAACAGAGTCCACATGGAGGGGCAGCGTTTGGGGAAATAACTGATCTAATAGCCACCTGTCTCAACAAGCACAGCCCTGCCAAGCTGCTTTTACTTGCAAATACACAAAACTGTTGGCTGCATTTGTCTTTATCACCTTCTGCCACCCCTCTCTGTTGTTCTCACTCATTAACACACACATAAACACACACACACACACACACACACACACACACACACACACGCACGCACACGCACGCACACGCACACACACGCACTCACACGCACACACACACACACACACACACACACACACACATACACACACACATATGCACACAAAACATTCTCAAATATTTACATACAGGCATACCCGACCTCCACACATCCACTAACACACACGCCATCCTCCACCCCACCCCCCACACACAAGGACTCACACCATAGATCGTAATCAAATTCATACACACAAAAACTACACTACCAAAGCCAAATACACACACACACACACACACAAATAGAGCATAGTAGACCTGTACCAAGGCCAAATGAAGGACACAGACATTTAGAATAGTCTATTTAAACTCAAAAATCACATGAAATGCAAATCAGAAATATATTAGACTAATAAGTCTTTAATTTGCCAGAGAAAGTGAGGAGATACATATATTGTACTCTTAACACTTTTTCTTACACCTCGGACTATTAGAATTGGCAATGAAACTCAAACTGACTGAAACTGTAACCGTAAGCCATTTTTAATTTGGCTGCAGGGTTTCAACTCACAACTAGAGGGAGGCCTCTTCACACCAATCAGCGCATGAGCCACTTCCTTCACAGCCGAGAGTAAGACAAACAAGGACACTAGGGGGAGGCCCAACTCCCTCGCACTCTCACTGAAGTTCAGTTCTCCCCATACTGTCAGTGGGAATTTCAGTACACATAAAAATCTCATCACAGCACCTCTTGGCTGCCTGCTTAAAAACAAAGAAGTTTTCTGCTTTCCTGTCTCATAGTTTTTTTTTGTAAACTTCAGACAGTATCAGCATCAATCACTTAACATCAGTTTGCTATGGCTGTGTGTGTGTGTGTGTGTGTGTGTGGTGTGTGTGTGTGTGTGCATGTTGTTGCTGTGATGGCTGTGTGTGTTTGTTGTGTGTGTGTGTGTGTGTGTATGTGTGTGTATGTGTGTGCATGTTTGTGTGCTGTGCATGGGCATGTGTGTGTTTGTTGTGTGTTGTGTGTGTGTGTGTGTGTGTTTGTTGTTGTTGTGCATGTTTGTGTGCCTGTGCATGGGCATGTGTGTGTGTTTGTCTGTGTGTGTGTGTGTGTGGGCAGGGGTTCAGGCAGCACTCCAGCACTGTGCTATGTGGGCCCCCAGCTCTGCGTCTCCGCTGCCCACCCAGAGTCGTCTGCACCTGTGGTGACAGCTGGATGGGAGGATAAATTTAGCTGAGGCTGCGCTGTGCTGCACAGCCTCCAGCCCAGGGCCCCTCCGACTCCACCGCCGCCTGTCTGTCAGACTGTCGCTCTTCATTAGACGGAGGAGGCTTTGGGGACAGTTAAACAAGAACGAGTCTCAGTTTCAAGAGCGGGTCACTATTCACTCCACTCTGGTGCAAGAGGAGAGAAGAGCACAGCTCTCAATGAGAGTGGGGGTGGCACAACACACACAAACACACACACACACACACACACACACACACACACACAACCCACCCAAACCCCCTCATTCATACACTGTCACCCAAACTGACTTTTGCATTCTCTTCTTGTCATTCACAGACTTCCCCAAGTCAAAAAGGACAAAAAAAATCTTTTTTTTTTCTGAGAGAGCATAAAGAATGAGCCCCTACTGAGTCTTTGCCTGAGTGTCATACACAAGCCCACTGTCAGTGCAGCTCGAGAGGCAGAATTAGGCATCTGTTCGCCTCGCTCCACTGATGTGTGTGTGTGTGTGTCTATGTGTGTGCGTGCATGTGTGTGTGTGCGTTTTGGGGTGTTTATGGAACCAGACGGATGTATCCCCACATTAAGATGCAACGCGCTCAGATGCATGGGAAGTTCAGCAACAGAGGACTTCAAAGGCACAGTAGCCATGGCAAACACACAGTGAATGGACTTTGGAGAGGAGGAAGGGGTGGGGGTGAGGTGAGGGCTCATCACCAACATGCCCCAAACCCCCCCACCCACCGCCCACCCCACCCCCCCACCCTATTCTCTCCATCAGGTTGGATGCAGTCATCTGTTACACTGGAGTCTGACGAAGGCTGTCAGCATGGCAAGCTGGCAATGGATGGCAAATTGAGAGCATCTGCTTCCCCATGACTTGTGGCCTTTGCACACACTGTCACTATTCCACTCATTATTCACCCAGGGTCCTTTTACTGCGACACACACTGGATTGACGCAGCCACAGGGTACACAGATTTTGCTGTGCGTTACACAACTCAGACATTCAAGGAAAAAAAATGTAGGACTGGAGATTAAAGATGACAGATGAAGTCCTTTTAAAGTTGAGTTTAAACAAGCCGTACGCAGTAATTTGGGGTTTTCTGAAATGACGTAGAGACAATTACAGAATGTCAAGAAACAATGGCACAGACAACATGTCAAAAACATTTAAGCATCATTCTAAGCATCAAAACCTGCCTGTAAATGTTCTACACAGTACTGCTATACCAAGCAGCAATGCAAAGCTGTTCAGGATGACTGAGAGCTGCAAGCATCCCAGGAGAACTGTAGTACAGATAGCAGCTATAATATGGCGATGCTTTTAATGGTTCACATCAGGAAAGATAGGAGTAAAATGTGGGACAAACAAATATAAAACAACTTGCTGACTTTTCTGTCATCTGGGCCTTGATTCATTCCCTTGGAAAAAAAAACGAAAATATGAGCTTTGCCCTGCAGACCTGAGGAGGAAATGATGTATTTCACTCAAGAGTACATTTGAGGGAGTAAATCTCAGTGGACCCAGTTAATTAATGAAGGCAATTAAGGGGCTTTTATCTTAAAGAAGGACAATGGCTGGCTCCTCAGACGCAGACAAAACGTCCATTTCAAATAATGGAAAGATGTTCACCAGGGCATTTCAGCTAACCATACATCCTCCCACAATTTACAAGCAAGTCCCTGCCTTCAGATGACTTCATTACCCAAAGTTAAGAAAAGTCCCTCATCAAGGGTTGGCATAAATATGGTGGTGGACGTAGGAAGAACTCAGATTGCGGCAAAGACACAGATCTCTTTGTGAAATCTCCAGTATGTGTACATATTGACATTGACGAATGTACAGTATACATTCATGAATAATTCATAGATTTGGGATGAAGGCAGCTCTTTCAGTGCAAGATCAGTGATGTCCATATTTGCTTATTAAAGAAATACGCACAATGGTCTTTTCATCCCTCCCTCGGCATGAGAGCCCCAAGCTGTGTCTCAGAGAGTCAGAGATGTTCTCTGTCTCACTCACACATTAGCAGGACTGCAACGCTCTTGTCTAAGCTGAGACAGTGCATCTCTCCCTGCTCCGCCTCTCTCTGATGATGATGATGATGATGATGGTTGTGATGATGAAGAGGAAGACGATGTGGTGTTGACGGCACCCCCCCCTCGGCGTGATGACGCTGTGTGAAAAAAACAACAGCAGGAGCTCAAAAGAGCTTCTCGTTTTCTCACTTTCTCTCTCGCTCTCTCGCTCTCACTCTCACTCTCTCTCTCACTCTCTCTCTCTTTCCCTCTCTCTGTACTCCTCCTCCCGCTAAGAAACTGTCAGACAGCTCTGAAAGGCTCTCGCTGGGTTGCCATTAGCAAGGCTAACACTGACTGTGTGGATGACACTTGCCAAGAATCAGCAACACTACTCACAAACGAGAAACGAGAAAGTCTTTTTGAAACCCTCTCTGAGGCTCCTGCTAAAGAAGCTACTTGTGACCATGGAGCCTAAAGCAGACCTCTCCATTGTTAACCCAACTCTGAAACGATTCAAGTCCATGACATGACAGTCAGAGGTAATCCAAGCTAATCAGAAGTAGCCACAGTGTTCCACAGCAGGAGACGTTATGTGCATTTGGGTGACAGATTTGAATCCCTGCTTCTTTCTATTGATGAGGCAATTCAGGTTGAATCAGTCATGTTTGATTTTGCCTTGACTGGTCTATTCTATTGGTTTCTATTGAAATCATACCATTAAAAAGGCCAACAGCTTAATTGTCAGGTTTGGTCTGCTCAGTCTCGTTCTAGTGATGTGAAAGAGTTAGGAGTTCTGTTTCTGACTTAAGACAACATTTCCCAAAAGTCCAGTTGTGCAATGACCTTTTGAAGCTTAAGTCTGCTGAGAATGATGGTGATGGCCTCAGCTGTGTTTTTGGGGCATGCAATGTTGTCCCATCCCCCAGTCCCCCAGTAGGAACCAGCATAGGGCCACCGGCAGCATCAGTAGCCCTGCCTGGTTAAGGGGAGACTGGAGGGGAGAGAGTGTGGAGGGTCAGGGCTGGCATGGTGGTGGCGGTGTCAGGTGACATCTAAAAGGCAGAGCCATCTGGAGATGGAGATATATGAACCAGTGGCTAAGTAATGGACTTCTGAGGGAAGTGTCCCCATAGACTACCTAATGCCTTGTTAAGGATCTGTTGATCCTATTTTGCAGCACTTTTATTGCCACTAACATGAAGATATTGTGTTTCAGGGCAGGAACAAGTAACCGCATGGCGACAGCACGCCAAGGCTTCATATTTAACAGACAGTTTTGACTTTCAGTGGAGGACCCCGGGTTTAAGTCCCTCTCTTAGGGCACCCTCTCAGCCTGGGAAGCAGAAGGAGATTTAGGTTGGGAGCGAGTAATGGGAACATTGCCTTGACTACTACGGGTTCATGTGTCAGCCTGTGTGATGAAACTAAAAGACAATATTTACCTGTAGGTATATAATGTATAAGATGTATTTGTTAA
>PYXC01001489.1:1115000-1197500 GCA_015244755.2 Tenualosa ilisha
GGCAGCGAGGAGTAAAATATGCCATGAATACCAATTGTGCTGTCTTATGATTTCCTCTCTCTCTCTCTGTCTCTCTCTCTCTCTTTCTGTGTTTCTCTCTCTCTCTCTGTCTCTCTCTCTCTCTGTATCTCTCTCTCTCTTTCTCTCTCTCTCTCTGTCTCTCTGTATCTCTCTCTCTTTCTGTCTCTCTCTCTGTCTCTTCTCTCTCTGTCTCTCTCTCTGCCTCTTTCTCTCTCTCTCTGTGTCTCTTTCTGTCTCTCTCTCTCTGACTCTCTCTCTGTCTTTCTCTCTGTCTCTTTCTGTCTGTCTCTCTGAATCTCTCTCTGTCTCTCTCTCTGTCTCTTTCTGTCTCTCTCTCTTTCTGTCTCTCTCTCTCTCTCTCTATCTCTCTGTTATAAAATCCACACTCCACCATCCTTGTTTGATTAAGCAATACTGTATACTGTTTGGTTCGGGAATGTGTGTGTGTATGTGTGTGTGTGCGTGTGTTGGGGGGGAACTCAAAGTTGTTCAGTAAAATGATGGGAAATGAAATGTGTGTGTTTGTATGTGTGCGTGTGTGCGTGGGTGTGTGTGTTGTGTGTATTGGTGGTTGAGGTGTGTGTGTGTGTGTCTTTTTACTGTAAAGTATGGAAGTGTGTGTTGTGTCTCGGTGGTGGTGGTGGTGTGTGTGTGTTTGTGTGTTCACAAGTCTGTGTGTGTGTGTTTGTGTGGAGAGAAAAAAGCAGGAGAGAGAGAGCGAGAAGAGGGGAAACTCCCAGATGGCATAACAGACGGTTTTGTGTGTTTCAGACAAAACAGGAGCATTGATGTGTCTTGGAGGAATATGAAAGCCAGGCAGAAAGACGGAGAGAGAGGGCCTTTCCTAGTGGGATTAAAACAGGGGTGTGTGTGTGTGTGTGTGTGTTGGGGAGAGGGGGGTATAGATGAATGAACACATACATCATCTGTGATTTGAAAGCCATTGTCTCTCTGACGCATATACAGCAAGCCGACTATGGTGATTTTTGAGGGGTGAGGGGTTGGGGGCTGGTGTACTGGATAACCACTCAAGCATATCCGCCCATGCAGGAGATGCCAGTGTGCTTTTGCCAAGAAGACCGAATCCCAGTAGACACCATCCACAACCCTCCAGGCTGAGGCAAAAAAACAAGCTTTTTTCTCCTCCTATTTTCAGGACCACCATCAGCGTTCATTTAGGAGTCATACTTACATGTTCAGCATGTGCCGCACATCCTTCTCAAGTGCAGAGAGGAAATCTTCTAATAGAGCAAATAAATAATTAGATAAGTGAAGACATTCATTGACTCTCACCTCATGTGGGCAATTCCGCTAGCATGTGCTTGTAGTGGAAGGTATTGAGTGTGAACATCACTTTCTTTCACACTAGCTCATGCATCAGCTGAAATATTAAATCCTGGGCTGGCATCTGTGGCCCCAGCTGTGTGTGTGCATGTGCATGTGTGTGTGTGTGTGTGTGTGTGTGTGTGTGTGTGTGTGTGTGTGTGTGTGTGTGTGTGTGTGTGTGTGTGTGTGTGTGTGTGTGTGCAGGAGAAAAGAACACTACAGCACAGGCAGTGATGAGTGGATGTTTACCCAAATCTGTGCATAAATGTGTGACTCAGGAACCCAGTTATGAATAGAGACAAACGAGTGATTACAAAATGCGGAGGAAAACAACGAGGTTGTCTCTGCCGTCAAATTAGTTGACAATTCTCATAACCGCTCACTGGCTTTTTCAGTGTCAGCAACGTCCGTCTAAAGACCCACGCTATCTATCTGTCTCCCGTGGACAAAAGGCTTGAACATCTCGGCGCTAATTAAAAGAGGCCGTGGCTAGCCAAACATTCATATTCTTTATGCCTCTCTGGGGGGCAGTTATCGAGTCCCTTCGACAGACAGGATGACATTCAGAGGATGGGTATCGCCACCATCCTTCAATTTTGTAAACATAATCCAAGATTGATTAAACACTAATAGAACAGTGCATAATTAAATTTTAATTAGATCGCCTTCTGCTGCGAACGAAACGCTCTTTAACCATGGTGTGAATCCGATCTTCGCCCTTTGAACAATTTCCCCCAACTAAGTGTCTACCACAAAGGTCGGCTGACGCCACACGATCACCCGGCAATTGCTCAGTCGATGGGGTCCTTAATAATTTATGCCACTTAAAGGAATTAATGCCATTGGAAAGACTAATGGCACTTTTTTTGGAGCTGGCAAACTGATAGAATAATTAAAAACCCAGAGATGGGGTCTGAGGAGCGCTGGGTCTATGCAGATCTGGGTGTGAAGCTCTAATAAGTGTGAATGGTGCGAAGCAGAATTCAGTTGACATTCATCTCACCTAGTGGGGCCTAATTTGAATGATGGGAAACGTGCAAAGTCTAACAAGAGCTTGGTTGTTAAGTAGACCAAATCAATTTGCTATAGTTTTACTGTGTGGGCAAGACCTTAAGCAGAATTGTGATGAATCAGCTCTGTGTTCCCATATATCTTACATTATGCACCAGAGCTGTGTTTGTTGCTGACAGACTTTGTTCTTTGCCTGCCATTAAAGTTAGGATCCTCCATGAAGCTATGCACAGTATATCAGTATAGCTATAGTTATGTAGCTACACTATACACTCATACAGTATTGTATGTGATTGTCAGCTTGTTGACCCTACTTCTGATATTATGTCTGCTCATGGTTTGCACCAGGTCAATGGGAATTTTTGTCTGAGACAATGCTCTTATATTTATTTATCTATTTTTGAACACCACCGCAGAAAAGAAAAGCAGTTTGATTGATGTTTCTGTGAAGTGTGTGTGGGAGGAGTTGGTGGGGGGGTTTGGCGACTAATAAGATCGAGCACCTTCAGGCATCCTGTCAGTCTCTGCCTATGCCCCCTAGCCACGTCTATCACACACGAGGTTGAAGCTACTGATGTGTCCCACGGTGGGACAGAGAGCTTCTCTCCCAGACCGAAGAATGTTCTGGATCCCCTCAGCCATACATTAAGTGCTTCAGTTGGTTCTGTCTGTGTGGTTCCCCGTCCATGCATGACCTGGGTGATCAAATCAGTCATAGATCAGTGGTTTCTGTGTTGGCCGATGACACCACCAGCACTGTCTGTGGAGGCATCTCTGCATGGGCCCCTCCGCTGTCATCTAACACACAGCCCACCGCTGGCCCCTCTGGGACAGGTTCTTCTGAGACGAGCTGACTGACAGTGTTTGTGAGGCTAGATAATACAATTATAACCTCTGCATCATTTGGGGTGGTAGGGGCGTTCTCAGAGGGCAGGCTTTACCCCTCCAGATGCGTCGTCTCCACCGGTGTGTGACGAGCCAAATTGCCCCCAGTTTGGGGGAAGCACAGTTTTCCACCCTCTTGCTCTGACCCTACTCTTATTTAGCCATCGGGGCCCACTAGCATCTGCCAATTAGCCTTGGCAGCAACACTCAAAGTGGCAGGAAAGGCACAGGCCATGAAGGAAATTTGACATTGCATTATTTTGGGATCTAGCCTACCACAGATTCCATTTAGATTCATTGCTCTTATTGAGTCTGCTGAATGCAACACTCCTAGACTGGTCCTTGCATTGAAATAAATGATGCAGGCACTGTAGGGAATTGTGATTTGTATGGGGTCTGGAAATGGTTGGATGGTTGGAGGTTTGAGAGGGCCTGACATCCAGTAATTGCTTCAGATATCAGGAAAAGACAGCCATTGGAATGAAAAACTGATGAAGTTCACTAACATTGGAAAAAAGGAGGAACAAAAGAATCAGCTATTAATCTTACTTAATCAATTAAGCTTACAATAGGAACCACAGAACACTGAATTAACGAGCTCACTTTGTTGATGGATTCAGTCACGTTGTGCATGATGCATTTACACCCTTCAACGTCCACATCCACAAAACACCCTTTTAGCACTCTCATACCTGACATGGCCACTTTTCTCGTGCGAGACACTCGTGTCGAGAGGACAGTGGCATTTCATTATCAAATTAAAAAAAAAAAGAGCTGTCACTTTAATTAATTATTTTTCTCTTCTTTTTTTCCCGCTCCCTCAGCTAATCTGTGGTGTATCCACGGCAACAGCAACAATAGAAGGGGGAGATGCAAAACAACCCGCTGGCATGCCTGCCATGCCGACCCGACCTCTTCCCTGTCAAACACACACACACACACACACACACACACACACAGAGGCACTTACACAGGGCCTTCGCCCCCTACTCGCTCTGAATAACGAGGTGTCAGAACTCTGCTCCACCATGGGCCCGCGCTTCACGCCTCATCCATTGGTGTCACGGCGACGGGCCGTCAGAGAGAGGGAGAGAGCGGCGTCCACACAAAGCCCAGCCGTCTGATTAATGGGCCCGACGCGGCCCCGCTGAAGGGCCACAAAGAGCCTCCATACACACACACACACATACACACACACACACACACACACACACACACACACACACAGCACCCCTCTGACCACCGCACACTAACACACACTGCCCCCGACTCACACACACAGCCCCTTCAGCACCAACATGCCGCCCCTGATGAATGCACAAACACACACACACACACACGCACACACACACACACACACACACACACACACACACACACACACAGACACACACAACTGCTGAGGTACACACACACACAGTCTCTACTGCACACAGGCAACCCTCAACTCACATACACAGCCCCTTCAACTCCTGTAGCCCAGACGCTCTCTCACACATGCACACATGCACACACGCACACACACACACAGCCTCTAATGCCTCTCCATCCCATGACACACACAATGGAGTGCAATGACTGCTCCATTTACTGAAGAGGGGTCTGAGGGCCTACTCGGCACTGCGACGGAAAGAGAGTGGGGAATTTTGACTTTGCACACATGTCCCTCACACTCACACACACTCATAACAACACCCCCCTCCCCCGCACACAGATACACACATACATTCTATACTATGTTGCAGATTGTTTATCCTACCACACATACACACATACTGCTGTAATTCTGTTACACTAACACACACACACACACACACACACACACACACAGCTGTGCTGCAGTGTCCTGTATCAGTTCCTGCTGGTGGTTCCTGGCACACATCATTAGGTGGGGTCCATTGGTCAAGTTTTATGACAGAAGTGTATAATGAGAGACAGAAGAACCACTGAGTGGAAAATGTGATTGGCTGAGCTCCGCTCCACCAGGTTTGCCATTGGTGGGATCCTCGGGCCATTGTTCCACGGTGTAGACACACAGGCTGGCGGAGGGGCCATCCCATTATTTGGAGATATATTAATATGACACGCATTCACAACTGCAGAGCGTGGAGGCGATACATTATGTCTGACACTAGACAGAAATGCTTGCGTTGATCTGACAAATGTTGGGATTTGTAATGCAGAGGGTATGGTTACCAAAAGGAAAATTTATGAGCAATTTATGCCAAAACTCTTGGCCTTGAAATGTTGATGATACTGCCGTTTGTTTGCATTCTGGATTCATATTTTACTTGTCTGCCTGCCTCATCAAGAAATATTAATTATGATCCAATGCTTTAGTGTAATTTCGTCAGTTTAGTCAAACTTTCGATTGTTTCTACATTTAATTCAGCGTGGACATTGAAAGTGTATTGTGAGTGCAATGGTGTGCTTTCCTCATGGGGCATTTCAGCATTACGGATGTGACAGAACATGAGCAAGCATAGTACTTTTAACAGATTTGGTAACGCTTTACATGAGAGTGTCGACATAACAGTGACATGGCATGTATCGTGACCGTTATTGACATTTTTTTTAATGTTCATGACTGTTGTCAATAAGTCTCATTTGGTTTTTGTTAGGTGAAGTTGACTGTTCGGCAAGCATGCAAACGGATGGCACTTAATGACACAGTCATAAACATTAATGAGGTGTCGTTATTATTATTGTTAATGATATGTGTCATGTCATGTTCATGACAGGCTCATGTCCCTTATGGCAACACTCTCAAGTATATAAATACTTATAAATATTTATATACGTGTATATAAATAGTTTGTAAAAAGAACCATTGTCACCTCATAAAATATAATATAATATACACGCCCACATTCCAACGCCCACGTTCCATGGACTTACCCCATCAGTTCTCTGGTTCCAGGGTGCAGCCTGCTGCGTTAGGCCTGTGCATGGACTTACCCCATCAGTTCTCTGGTTCCAGGGTGCAGTCTGCTGGGTTAGGCCTGTGCATGGACTTACCCCATCAGTTCTCTGGTTCCAGGGTGCAGCCTGCTGTGTTAGGCCTGTGCATGGACTTACCCCATCAGTTCTCTGGTTCCAGGGTGCAGCCTGCTGCGTTAGGCCTGTGCATGGACTTACCCCATCAGTTCTCTGGTTCCAGGGTGCAGTCTGCTGGGTTAGGCCTGTGCATGGACTTACCCCATCAGTTCTCTGGTTCCAGGGTGCAGCCTGCTGGTTAGGCCTGTGCATGGACTTACCCCATCAGTTCTCTGGTTCCAGGGTGCAGCCTGCTGGTTAGGCCAGTGTAGGCCTGTGCATGGACTTACCCCATCAGTTGTCTGGTTCCAGGGTGCAGCCTGCTGCGTTAGGCCTGTGCATGGACTTACCCCATCAGTTCTCTGGTTCCAGGGTGCAGCCTGCTGGGTTAGGCCTGTGCATGGACTTACCCCATCAGTTCTCTGGTTCCAGGGTGCAGCCTGCTGGGTTAGGCCTGTGCATGGACTTACCCCATCAGTTCTCTGGTTCCAGGGTGCAGCCTGCTGGGTTAGGCCTGTGCATGGACTTACCCCATCAGTTCTCTGGTTCCAGGGTGCAGCCTGCTGGGTTAGGCCTGTGCATGGACTTACCCCATCAGTTGTCTGGTTCCAGGGTGCAGCCTGCTGCGTTAGGCCTGTGCATGGACTTACCCCATCAGTTCTCTGGTTCCAGGGTGCAGCCTGCTGGGTTAGGCCTGTGCATGGACTTACCCCATCAGTTCTCTGGTTCCAGGGTGCAGCCTGCTGGGTTAGGCCTGTGCATTTACCGGCCCAACAGCAGCACAGTGGACCTGCCAGCATCGGCTCTCCCTTGGGCTTTCATTACAAGAGGGGAGTAAATCACTGTGTGTGTGTGTGTGTGTGTGTGTGTGTGTGTGTGTGTGTGTGTCTATGAATGACAAAGAGATAATCTAGAAAAATAATTTTCATTGTGTGTGACTACATCTGTATGTGTGTGCCTGTATGTGTATGTATTACATTGTGTGTGTGTGTGTGTGTGTGTGTGTGTGTGTGTGTGTGTGTGTTTGGCATGAATATTTCCTTTAATACACAGGGATCCTTTTGGATGAATACAGACCAACCGTTGCCTCCCCCCCCCCCCCCCCCCCCCCCCCCACACACACACAGACGGGCACTGTGTTTGGCACCCTCCATCTCTCCATTTGGACCCACCTCTTGTGCTGTGAATGTGGATGTGACCATAAATATAAATGAAGATTGTTTAGAACCCTCTGTGGATGTGATTCTAAGATTCAGAGTCAGTGCCCTCAGTTCAGTGCGTACTATCAGTATTACAAACTCCAGCGCTCACTAATTCTGAAGGAAAATATGGACTCAAGACACAATGACAATGTGGTGTGGTCATCCGTGTGGTCATTATGGTCACAATGTTGCTTGAAATATATTTTAATATTACATTATATGAAAACTAATATAAAAAACTGTGTTAAATGTGTTAGTTTTCAGACAGGCTTTTCAATGACCACCAATTGCATGTTGGACAGACCTGACACTGATAATATTTGTAATATAATATAAAGAGATAGAGTATATTTCTGAATTTAGATTGTTCTGCAAGTTGTGCTGGTGCTTGTTAGAGCTCTTCCACGGAACACATCTTCCTTGCCTAGTCTCAAAGAAAGCATTTATCTGCCTAGACCTGCTTTGGCTGGAGATTATCTGGTGAGACAGAGAGATAAGCAAGCAGTGTACAAGGCATCCTGAGGTGGCTGGGCTGTTAGTGTCAAGGCATGACCGCCACGTTTAAAAGCAACGCAACGTCTTCTCTGTGGAGTCATAAATGCTTAAAAACACATGCTGTTTCTCACTTCCGACTGCTCTTCTTCTACGCTGAGAGACAGCTAAACATTGACTCACCACCAATATTACAATTACGGCACAAGTGACATGACATTTCATGCATGGTTTATGCAACAGACACAGTGATTAAAAGATCAATCCAATCACAAATCTCTAATAATGTATTGCTTAGTCTGACAAGGTAGAAAACTGCTTTGGAGATGTAAAGATGATCCAAACATAAGGTTTGCACCACCCCACACCACCCCAACATCCTAGGAGTATTACAGCAGTGCATGGGACTCAGTGAACCCACTGACCTCTGTAAGGAAACAGGATGTCTTCTCAAGTCAGTAATTCCGTCTTTATTCCAAGAAAAGGTAGTAACACAGCATACAAAGATACTATGGGAACACCAGCGTTGGAGTGAACCATGATCAACTGAGGTCCCCTACCCTATATAACATGGAGTCATCAATAGCTAACAATGAGGTGGCTAATTACAAATACCCTTTGATGATCTTGTCTGGCTTCAGGTGTGGCAGGGTGGTGGTCAGGTGATCACCTCCTTCCTGTAGACATGCTAATTCACTACCAGTAGTCGTCTGGCCATGATGGTCCAAGTTGAGTCACCTTTGTTACCCCCATTCTAACATTAATGGCTGCATTCCCCTCTCCAGGTTCAGACACACAGCTAATCTCGTTTGGAGTTGATTTTGAATACACAAACATTGTTGGGTTAGGGTCTCTTTGTCGCAGGTCCTCTTTGTCGTAGGTCAGACTTGGGGAAGTGATTGAAACTTACAGTCTAACCAGATTCAATTCTCGTCAGACCTTTAAATCAAATCAATTCCTTCACCTCTGAGAGTGGATGACGTCTGTCTCTCGCCACACTCAGCCGTTCTGGCCTGGGTCTGGCTCTCATTTGGGCCAGGTCTGTTAAAGGCCTGAAGTCAGGGTCGACAGCTATTTCATCAGCCAGCCTCTTTATCTGCTCTCCATCTGCATGACATTCTGTTCTATTCTTTTGTTTTGTTTTGATTTGTTTTGTCTTCCTTCTATTCACATAAATAGAAAAAGAATGCATGCTTTTTCCTGCTTACATAAAGCTTTTGAAATAGTAATCATTTTGGGAAGGGGAAAAATCTCCAAGTAGCAGAGTAATAATTCAACATTTTGCATCATGTATTAATGATCTTAATTATGGCAGCCTGTGAGAGGAACAGTGGGTCGATACAACTGCATTGCCTAGCTGCACGGGGGACTGTGCCTACTGCAGACTACTGCAGCATGCCTGTGGTTCAGTATAGGTCTGTGTTAGCATGTGTGTGTGTGCGTGTGTGTGTGTGTGTGTGCCTGTGGAAAGGAGGAGCGCTTGTCAGCCTTGCAGTGTGTCCTCTGCGGCAGGCATCTCAGGCTGGATATGTATTAGCTTATTTTGATGTTTTTATCTCCCTGTGATTGGGAGCCATTTTCGGCAGCCAAAACAGACAGCTTTCCGAAGGCGTTGGGTGCATTTTCAGAGGCCTCTCCAAGGAGATGGCTTCAATAAAACATTAGGCCGCCTCGGCTGTGGCCGCTGACTGGCTCGCACGTTGTGCCCTCTCAAGCAAAGCACGTCGCCGCTCGGCTCCGCTCCGCTCCGCTCGGCGTTGTAAGTTTACACTTGTGTGAGCAGCGGGGGTTTGCACCGCGCCTAAGTGAAGGTTCGCACGCAAACATGGCCGACCCAGAGTCACCTCAGGCTAAAATGGCCCCGCCACTGACGAAATTAAACATCGCGCCACGTCCCTCGTGACCACCGGAAAACGCGATTGGACGATGGGGCATGTTTGTTTAATGAGGTGCGATTGTCCTCCTCTACCCATCTCCCCCTTGGGCGGGGTGGAGGGGGGATGCTGTCACTTTTGCTGTGGGGGACGAAGGCAGGAAATGTGAAGACGCGGAAGGATTGTTGGCACAGCACTGGATTTCTGTTGGAGAAGCATGCAATGAAAACAAACTTTGGCCTCAGACATTTCACGCTCAGCGAGACCTGTCTGTCATGTCCAGGTTATCGACTTGCACATCTTTCCGCACAATAAACCCCTCCTCACAACACAGACCAGTGCAGCCTGCTGCAGGCACCAGACCTCCAGCCTTCCAGTGGCCTCCGATTCCCAGTGCTTTTCTATGGTACAGCCGTGTTTATATTCCAGTCCCACATTCATCTCTTCATTTTGAAATGACAGTAGATAATACAACTCAGAGTCATGCTGTGCTAATATAATGATGATCTAGTATAATAATAATAATAATAATAATAATAATAATAATAATAATAATAATAAATACTAATTGTTATTATTATTATTATTATTGTTATTGTTGTTATTATTGTTGTTGTTGTTGTTGTTGTTTATGAATAACAAGCTAACTAACTAACTAAATAAATATGCACTTTTATATCCACAGTAACTTTATGAATATAAATATATATTGTGTATATATAGTGTATATTCCACAAAAGCAATGCATTTTCATGTGTCGCCCTTACTTATGTCTTTACCTCATTAAAATCAATGTATTAACCTCGGTAATGGTCAAGAAATTAGACCATCTGTCCTTTCAAGTAACACTGAGCAACGAGTACCTTCTGCATCCTGGACTGTTTGCTTTAGAAATTCATATTTTTGAATAAACATTGCTGCATAAACAAAATGTGAACACATATTATGATACATAACAGTGACAATTGTATGGCATTGGGGATAGACAGAATTTAATCTTCACAGATTTATTTTGTGTACCCCCAGGGCACTCAAGCTCCAGTTTGACAACCAGTGTCCTAGATGAAAAAAGCCAAAGAGCTCCTCAGAATACAGTAAAATTGTATAAACCCCAGGCAGTGTAGATCTTTGGAAACAGGAATCTGCATGTGAACTTCCATGACTCCTATTTAGCTGCTTGATTGAGTTCAGGGCCTATCATCCACATCATGCTCTTACAGCCTTAATAATATCTCTGAGTAGTAATGCTGTGGTAATGTTTCAGAGTCAAACACATAAAAGACAGAAGCAGCTCTCCACTACATCCTTCTCCAAACAATAGCTACAGCTTTGGCATAAACAACACAGATTCATTAGAATTCTACAATGCCTACTTTTAGGCTTCTAAAGAGTCAATGGCATTGATATTCTGGTTAGATAATGGACGATGAGATTTAACATGGAAAGATAAGGCTGTGAATAATTGGGATATGCTGAGTATTAGGAAATCCAGTCTTAGTCTGAGCTCCTGCTGGCTTGACATGATCCTTATCTGCGTTTCTTGTAACCTTGAAAGGGCTTGTGCTCCACCCACCATTGCCAAACCCATGCGTTTGTATTGATTCAATGGTTTTAACTGGAGGAGAATGCCTGTGCGGCACCACGATGATAAAGATCATCCTGACAATTACGCAACAGTTCTGCTGCCATTGTCCACAGTAGCCACGGAGACGGAGAATGTGGCCACAATCACGTACTGCCACCCCCTCAGCATTGTTCAGCAGCCTTTGTTCAGTTGGAGACCTATTTCCTGGTCAATCAAGACTTTTGCCCAGATGGCCTGGAAGAAGAGCTCAACAACTGAACTAGTTCTTCACACAGTTGGCTGATGCCAAGTCACACCACGCAGCAGCACCACTCTGGTGAACCATCTTAACCTTTGGTGATCAATTTAACAGCAGACACTATAGGACAGGGCAATAGGGAGATGGTAGTGTAGAGACTAACAAGCAAGACGAGGAAGCAGTAGCCAGAAAGTTGTGGGTTTTATTCCTGGCTGCTACCATGTCCCCTAGCAGGGGTTTAAATTACAGTAAACATATATAAATACTTTTTGTATTTTATTTTCATATGATTGTTGGATTTTGCTGATTGAAGTTGTAAAAAATATGTAGCCTGTATATAACCTAAAATGTTTTTTTTCTCTTTGTCAGCGTGAAGTGTGTGGCAGGTTACATCCTGGCAAGTGCTAGAACAGTTTGCTGGTGGTGTAACACACGTAACACATTCATAGAAGTCAAATCCTCCTAAACTGGAATTGTACTGGAATTGATATGATAACATCTAAATTCGTTTAAACACAAACCTCCTGGAAAGGAGCACGTAACCACTGGAGTAGCCAGTATGTGGTTTGAGCACAAGATGTAAGCTAGTCCTCCACTTTGGCTGAAGATGTAAACTTTTTCTTACCCTCTCTGAGTGAGTTCAGAGGAAAGAATAGGCTTATCAGATATTGTCATCGGAGTACATAAGAAAGTTCGCACAGATTCAGTGAGTTGCACTTCATGCTCGATATAACAACATCTAAATTTGTTTACCACAATTTTGGTAATCCTCCAATTTTGATGATGACATCTTTCTTTCTTCCCGTCTCTGAGAGAGTTCAGCGGACCAAAGAATAGGCTCATCAAATATTGTCATCGGAATACAAAACAAATTTGAGAAGATTCAACGAGTTCAGAAAGGACTCCCTTTCACGCCCCTGAGTGTGGATACATCACATTACCTAACCTCGAGATGGGATTGGTGGATGTAACCAACTAATAAAATATTTAGACATCTAAACCAGAATATTCACAGGAATAGGAAACTGAATTGGCCTCGATACAAGCATTGAAGGGTTTTTTTTTTTTTGCGGTCCCAGACATTTGACCACACCCTATTTCTGACTGAAAATGGCCCTTTACAGAAAAAAGGTTGCTGACCCCTGCCCTTGAGCAAGGCACTTAAGTCCCTCTATATGGAGACTGTCTGTATTCTGGGAGACTGTGAGAAGCTAAAATATCCCCCTTCTCACCGTCATGGACTTATCGATGTCCAAGCCCACATCCCAACTAGTGGGTGGGCCGCAGCGCTCTTCCACAGAGACTGAATGGAACGTTTTGTATAAAAGTGTCAGCTAAATATGTAAATAAAACATCATCATAAACAGGACAAACAGCATGCTACCAAGGTATGTTGTTGGACATTAAGTCATGTGACGGATTACTCATCATCCAGTGTCCATTTGAGGCCTTGCAGTAATCTTCAAAAAGAAGATTATCTGATGTTTGTGTGTTTCAGAATGTAAAACTCTTTTCTAATGAAGAAAATAATGACGTTGTTATATGTCATATGTAATATAAACACTGACATTTTCTTTCAGCCTGTACAGGTTCTTGGTGTTACTGGTATCTGCCTGGCATGTCAACCTAACAGTGCTGACTGCCTGTCTAGACAGTAGTTCCAAGATCAGCTTTAAACAGCAAACCTTCTAAAATACACAATTTAAACTTGGAAGTTACCCAAGCACTTTCCCCCTGATATTGCTTCAGAAGCGGTTGGATGTTGTTGTGATTCTGTATTGTACTTCAAGCAGGTATGTAGTATAAGCTACACACCTTCCTATCAAAGCATCTAACCCAGAGCTGAGCCACACTAGGACCTGCGCCAATCAGACTAGCGTTTGCCCAGAATCAGGTGCCTTCTGGGAAATGTATTTTCTAATAGAAGGCTGCGCTTAGAGACCCAGATCTCTACATGTGTCTGAGGCGAAAGAGCCCGCGTGATTCTGGTGTTTCTTCTGCATCTTGTCTCTTTACGCCTTTTCAGCACCCAGCCACCATTCCATATAAGTACAACACCATGAAATATTCAGGCTGGGGTGATTGCTGCAGAGCGTATGAAATTTTAAAGATCAGTTGTCAGCTGAAGGTATAAAAAGCTTCCCAGCCAAAGAGAGAGAGCTGAAGATGGAGAAGGAGATGGAGAGAGAGAGAGCGAGAGAGAGGACGAGGGAGGTCTTTGTTTCTGCTGAGGGATCTTCTGTGACACCACTACATGGGAAAAGCATTGCACTCTACTGAAGTGCACACAAATATTTATACTGTTGGAAAATGGAAAGATCACTGCCACTGCTGTGGCAGTTTTTTTTTTTCCAGAATTTTCTTCCCGCACCTTCCTTCACTTAGAAAAAAAAAGCGAAATAATATATTTTTTGAAAAACGTGCAGCATAGTCAGTGTAAGTTGCAGTGTAATAATAGCCGGGAGACAGCTCTGAGGTATTGATTCCCTCGCTCCCAAATCCTAATAGAATATGGATTGCGATTCATAAAGAACATGTAAATATAATTGGTTCTCACTTGAGCTCCAACATCAGCTAGTCCTGCAGGCAGAACGCTCCCATATCTGGACCATGAGCTGACTCCAGCTCTTATAAGGAGTAAGACACATTCATATTCAACATCAGGACATAGCACTACCATTAAAGATGACATTTATTGCAGCTTTGAGTAATCAAACTGATAACAATTAATAATTAGGATGTATTTTAATGCCCTACATGCAGAGTTTACAAACTACCAATGGCCACTTCACAACAATCACTTAACAGATTCTTACAAGTCTAACACTTAGCTGTCTCTCAACCCTCTTCATCACTCTCTCTCTCTTTCTCTCTCTCGCTCTGTCGCTCCTATCACAAATGTTCTCTGGGATTATACAAATTATATACATTGATTTTACATTATTCTAGTGGAACATTCAAGAATCATGTTTATTTTTCTAGAGTATTTTTCTATATGGGTTTCTCTCCTTTATCAACCTATCTGTAATGCTTCACACCAGACCACCGACTGCAGTGAGCTCAAAAGAAACAGCTTTTGTCTGCTGCTCTGTTCTGTTTTGTGAGTGTATGACTGTTTGTTTGTGCAAGGCCACTGTGCTGATAATTCTATTCATGCTGGTTGTCAAGTACCATAGCAATGAGGGGATGCCAACTGTGATGTGTGAAGGCCAATTTCAGTCCAGACGTGAAATGGAGATTTCAAGAGAAAGGAAAAAAGAGAAAGAAGGAGAGGATGGTAAGAGTGAGTGAGCAAGTGTGTGTGTGAGAGAGAGAGAGAGGGAGGGAGAGAGACATGCATATCCCCACTATAATAATGATGTGATAGATTTTGACGGATGGATTTCCGAACATGTTTGTTTTGGGCTCTGCCTCCTAAGCACAGCTACATACAGTACAGCACTTGTACTACACCTACGCCCAGCTAGTTGGCTTTACCTGCTCAAACAGCAAACAGAGGCCAGAGGTCACTCATATCATTAGGCCATATCAGTGTCCATTTGAGTGTCCGTTTCCCATCACTAACATATCCAAGTGGAACTAATTGACCCAGTGGAGGCGGAGGGAGGGTGGGGGTGGGGCGCTGTTGATGGTGGTGAGGGGTTTGGGGGGCATGAGATGGGCACTGTGTTTCTGACAGGCTGGTTCCTTTTCAGCAAGGCAGAGATGGCTCTGAAGGCTCAGCAGTGCGCCCGTTGTTTGGGCTGGCAGTCGGAAACAGCAGGGCGCCGGCGTGATTGCCACGTCCAGTTTGTTCCATGTCAAGACACCATCTACATCTGCTGACACAATAGTGTCCTTCTGGCATCGACTGTCAATCAAACTCTTTGGAAGAGGAGAGAGAGAGAGAGAGAGAGAGAGAGAGGAGAGGAGGGGAATAGAAAAGAGAGAGGGAGGAAAAAGCGAGCAAGGAAAGAGGAAGGGGAAAAGGGAGAGAGAGAGAGAGACGGAGATGGAGGGAGAAAGGAGAGACAGGGGGTGGGGAGTGGCAGAAGTGGATGTCAGCAATCAGTGTGTGTATACTGAGGCCAGGCCTGTAGGAGTGCTGACCCTTGCACAAAACACACTCGTAGCTGTATTAAAACGCACATGAAAGACAGTGGCATTGGGAGGATTTGTGCAGAAAGAACAATCTCAGAGGAAGTGTGTATGCATGACACATGTACTGGATGTATATAGCTAGGAATGTGTGTGAGCGTGTGTGTGTGTGTGTGTGTGTGTGTGTATGTGTGTGTGTGTGTTTGTGTAAATGCTTGTGGGTGTGTATGTGTGAGAGAATGTTGTATGCGGATTCAACTGTGAGATATATGTAGGTATGTATGGAATCTCAAATCCCTGAGTGTAAGCTGTGCCTCAGGACACTGTCAGGGTAGAGCTCTAACACCCTCTCAAATATATTCACACATTTACACACACACACACACACACGTAAACACAGACACACACACATACACACACACACACACACAGACGCTGTCGGTCAGCTGAAGACGCTTTTGGGGTTTTGTCTTTTGAAACAAACTGAGCGAGATGGAGACAACAAAAGCTGACTACCTTCACTATTCTTTACCATTCATTCCTCACCATTCTGTCATGACAATCCATTCTATATCCACTCTAGAATATCCATTCTAGTTCTGCTACTCTGTCCCAGTTATAATGCTGTGAAAGCTAGCTTTGCTAGGTTTTACTTATTTGTACATCATGATTCTGGATCTATGGATATAGGGTTAAACACATTTCAAGTTGCACTGTCTCCATTTTGGCTTACTACCATATTTGTCTTTTTAAAGGAGCTATCCTGTGAGAATCAATCAATAGTCCTCTTTGTTTGATGTTGCTGAGAGAATGAGAGGGAGAGAATGTATTGCAACATGGACCAAATTTTGCGAAACAGCAGCTAATACCAACTGAGGGTGGCATAGGAAACTATGTTTTAGTTTCATTTTCCTGTGCCCCCATCAGTTAGCATTAACTGCTGTTTGGATCGTTGGTCTGCGTTGTACCAAATTCTCTTGTTCTCATACCAACCGACAGAACTTGGCAACGTCAAACAAGAGAACTATTGACTGATTCACATCAGATTTCTCCTGTACATAAGCACAAAGGCATTATTAATCAAAGTGAGCTGAACACACAAAACTGAAAAAATAAATTAAAAACACGAACAGAACACTTGCAGAATAGGCCTTTGATAACAGTCCAGCAACTGTACAGCAGTTCATTGAACTCTTCAGTTACTTATTGAGTCGGCTCATTTGGAAAGGTGCCAAAGCTCCTGACATGTAGTGCCTTCTGAATGTCAGTGAATTCAGTGAGAACTCCATTGCCAAGTGAAAAGGAACTTGGAAGTCTTTAAAAAGTTCACCCTTTATCATTTAATGAAGCCATTGGATTATATTAATTCTGACAGGTGAAGAGAAGTGAAGTGTTCTCCGAGGGCACAAAGAGCAGGGCCAGTGCGGTGGAGAGCAGGGCTGGCTTCCAGAAGGAGACTCAAGGCCCCATTGAGGGCAGACAGAGCATTTCGGAAAAAAATGTTTTTTTGGGTGGTGGTGGTGGTGGTGGTTGGGGGGGGGGGGTTGACAGAGTGACTTTGACTTAGTGAAACTTTTAACATTTCAAGGCTGGAAATTCGAATAGCCTGTAAATAATTCCGGTTGTAGTGGAGGGCTCTGGGTAAAGGTTGTCTTTGTAACCACACAAGATGTTTTGTATTGAATTCTGAATCGTACATACTCAGGCAAGTGCTGACAGGGGCCAAGGGTCATGTCTGACTACCCTACCCCAGTAAAAGCAACAACAACAACAACAACAAAAAGAGTCAAATTTCTGCATTCTGGGTAAATGCATAATTTTTTTCTGATAGGACAATATATTTGTTAGCTTTTTGTTCACATTTTGAAAATGGTTTAATGCCGTTTATTTTGGTATGGTTTAATGCATTTATTATTACAAAAAAGCTCACTCTATACAGGAGAAAGCCTGGCATGGCGCTTCAGAGCACATAAGGCATTCAGTCCCCACGGACAGTACTTTGCCTAAATGAATGGCATATCATGACAAAAAGGCTAAATGGTGCCCGAAACTTTAGAGTGTTCTGTCCAATAGGCTGACACTGTCATTAGGACTTCCCATGGAGGCGGAGCCCCAGGAGTTCCATCAAATATATAGAATAATGGCCTCAACCAATTAGGTGTCACGTCATGCTCTGTTTGAGAGTGGCAAATGTGGTCTATTGAATAGCAATGACAGCTGAGTGGGATGGCAATGAGACTCCTGGGGTGGTGAAATGATAATTCTAAGCTTGAAATGGTAATAGTTAGTGTAGGGTTATGAATATGTATTATGAAATTCATGCAGAAGAAGATGATGTTTAGTAGGCTAACCACAGGCTCCTCCATGTACTGAACTGACCATCATTTTACCTCATCAATATATTAGATTTTTTTCACAACGTGGCATTAGGATTCTAAAGCTAAATAAGGATTTTAGAGCTAAATAAACTGGATTTATATGCCTCATCTTGTTTTAATCAGCAGATCAGTTGTGTGAAATGCCAGTGCTGGGTTAATGTAAGCTCTTCAAATAAACTGCATGTTGCCCTCCTCTGCTCTCAGAAAAGCTGTTACAGTGCTTGGCTCTAAGAGAATTCTTTTCATTTATCAGACACTTTTATCTAAAGCAACTTACATCAGGGCCAGTCTCTCCTAGAGCAACTTAGGGTTAATTGCCTTGCTCAAGGGCACAATGGTATGCCAGAACACACAATGTCCAGGCATGCTAGCCAGGTTACTTAACCGCTACATTACCATCACTCACATCACAGCATCTGTCCAGTTCAGGAACTCTTCTCCACCTCCAAACCTGTACAGGTACTGAATACACCCGCAGTAACAATGCAGGAATTCCTCTTTTTGGCAATTGTCAAAGTGCTTATTACCCATTGAACGCTATAAAGTGTACCTAAGCTGTGCTCTTACCAAAGGCAACATTGTAACTAATGCAAAACCAGGTGTCTGGGCATGCGTGGCCAATGTAGGCTAAGAGACTCACTTCCTTACCTTGATTTAGCATGGCATTAAAATGATTTTGAAATGTTTTTTAAAGAACTCTGGCAAGAGAGTTCTGATGTCACAGTGCCTTATGTCTTTATGCCAAATGTGGTGAAGATCAGTTTATAAATGAGTGTGGAAGATAGCTAACATCTTACTGTGAGCACCAACAAAACATAGCTATTGGGGCAGATGCTGACTTTTATTTTGACATATGAATCTTCCCAGTTACAGCTATGCTTGTAGGTGCATTAGCAACATTAGCATGCCAGCTTGCTAATTTATAACTGAATTTTCGTCTTTTTTGTCCTAAATTAGAGTAAGTAAAGCCCTTCAATAACTGAACCTAGGCTGAAACATGCTCCTTTAAGGCAACAGAGCTGCATCATGTCGCTTCAACCTTGTGGGTACCTTCTTACTACATCAGCACTGTGGTCTATAAAAATGAGATGAACTTCACTGTTAATTTCAGTGAAATAGCACAGGTGTGACTGACACTTATCCACGTTCATATCACATCAGCATCAACATCAAAACAGATGAACTTCACCATTAATTGTAGTAAAATAGCACAGGTGTGACACATACCCATACTCATATCACATCAGCATCAGCATCATTAACAGTTTCGTAGCCTAGATACCAGTGAGAATTACGGTGATGTAAATACAGTAATAGTGGACTTCAATCAAAAATGCACAAGAGAGACACAAAATGAGAGATGCATATAGTCAGTAATTTTGTCATGGTACAGGCAGCCATTTCTCTCACATATTACAGTAGCTATCTGTCACAACCCAAGCAAGACAACTCAATCCAACAACTCTCAATATCCCAACTGCATAAAGATGCCCAATATGAAGCACCAGCCTAAATGCACAATAATGAGATCAGATAAAGAGATGCTTAATTAGCAATGGCAAGCTAAAAAAACAAGCGTTAAGACACAAAGGGAGTTGCTGTTGGGTTCAAATAATGAAGGTGTATACAGTGCAGCGTCTGCATGCCGGCTTTGTGTTTATGAAGATGTCTTGGGCAGGGATGAAAATCAGAAGCGAGAGACCAGCTCAGCAGTAATTTCTCGCTCGTTATCTGTGAGAGAATCCCTTGGATTTACATGCCTTAGATCTATGATTATCTCAAAACAGCAGCACTCGAGAGGAATTCTGTGGAGCGAAGCCAGATTCAGATTCATTGTTTTATTCCTCCGCTCCGCTCCGCTCCGATCCTTAAAGCGATTTCCATTTATGCATTTTCATACCAGCAGAGAGACGCGCTGTTACACAGCTATGAAACCATACCATAAATATTCAGCCACATATAGCATAAACGCCCATTAGCATCTGATTAACAACCTTTCACACCACAGCATCCCATTAAAAGGCATCCTTTAACAGAAAACAGACAGATGTAGCATTTCAATAGATTGCACTGATTAATAAACCAGGGTGATTAACTTGCAGTGGGTAAACACACTTTGTAACCTACACTTCCATGTCTGTGTTGGATCAATGATTCATGGGGTGCGAATGATTCTTTCATGAGTCTCTCCATATTATTCATGATGCTTCATAAAAAGTAGGACACATATAGAGGGGATGCTGCAGCCGCCGCAGCTGAGAGGCTGCCTGAGTCTTACAAGCTCTGCTCAAGAAGAGGGAGGAGGAAGAGGTGTGTGTGTGTGTGTGTGTGTGTGTGTTGGGGGAGGGGGGGGCATACAGAGGCAGAGCTTCAGGGTTTCAAAATGGGGGGTGGGAGTTTGCTGGCTGACAGATATCTAAATTAACACCCGGCACACACACTCACGCACGCACACACACACACACACACACACACACACACACACACACACACACATACATGGCTATGATAAGGCTTAACTTGTAGTCTCAGAGTGGACAGGCTGGAAACAGGGTTTTATGGCCCAATTTCTGTTTCGTCGTGGGTGAGGAGTGAGCAGGACCAACTGAGATGGGTGTGTGTGTATGAGTGTGTGTGTGAAGGCATTGAATAAGGGAGAAAAGTGCAGTATCGAATGCTCTCTCTGTCTCTCTCTGTCTCTCTCACACACACACACTCTCTCTCTCTCTCTCTCACACACACACACACACACACACACACACACACACACACACACACACACAAGCTGTGTGTTCGTAGCTGAAGGGCAGAGTGTTTCCTTTAAGGTAACAGCTCACAAACACACCGTGAGAGGATGGATGTCTTAGGGGAAGGCAGTTAGGACCTGTGTGTGGGGGCGAGTGGTTGTGTCAGGTGTGAGTGTGTGCATGTGTGTGTGTGTGAGAGAGAGAGAGAGGAGGAGGAGGAGGAGGAAGAAGCCAGATAAGAGCAGGAGAAAAAGAAGTGAAAATGTGAGAGGAGGAGAGAGTGAGCCAAGCAAACACAGAGGAGCAAAGTGCCAGTGTGTGTGTGTGTGTGTGTGTGTGTGTGTGTGTGTGTGTGTGTGTGTGTGCGTGTGTGTGAGAGAGAGAGAGAGAGAGAGAGAGAGTTTACGTGTGTGTGTGTGTGTGTGTGTGAGAGAGAGAGAGACAGAGAGTTTACATGTGTGTGTGTCTGAGATAGAGAGAGAGAGAGTTTACGTGTGTGGGGGGGAGATAGACAGAGAGAGAAATGTGTGGGTGTGAGAGAGTGAAAAAGAGAAGGAGAGTATGTATGTGTGTGTGTGTATGTGAGAGACAGAGAGAGAGAGTGGGTGGAGAGTGTGTGTACAAGAGAGAGAGAACATGAGAGAGAGAGAGAAGGATGAAGAGAAAAGCAAAGGAGAGATATAAAGCAGGAGGGAGAGCGATAGATGGGAAGTGAAGTCTGTGGACTTTAACACGTGGCAGAACCCATCTGTGTGAGCAGAGCAGCGAGGCAGGGAGGTGCTGTGTTCTTATAGGATGTTAATTACCCAACCGAGTGCAGGGCAAACGTTGTGGGGGCAGCCCTTAGACTGGTCGGCTGGCTTGACTGAGGGAGGCAGGAAAGCCTCTTGCTCTGACCCGTCAGACCCAGCATCGGACCCAGACCCAGACCCAGACCCAGCACCTTTTAGCTGCTCTGTTACCTGAATCTCAGTGGTACCCTGAAACCAGCTCAGACCCAAATCAGGACCTCATCTCCGCCAGACCTTGCAGCTAGAGTGTTCTCCTCTCTCCAGCAAGTGTTTTTGTGTGTGTTTGTGTGTGTGTTTGTTTGTGTGTGTGTGTGTGTGTGTGCTTGTTGTGTGTGATCTCATCTCTCTAGCATACTGCGGTATAGCTGCACACTAACACCTGTGTCTGTGTGTGTATGTGTGTATGTGCACAGGTTTTATGTTTGTCTGTACGCGTGTGTGTGTGTGTGTGTGTGCTTGTGTGTGTGTGCTTGTTGTGTGTGATCTCATCTCTCTAGCATAGTGCGGTATAGCTGCACACTAACACCTGTGTCTGTGTGTGTATGTGTGTATGTGCACGCGTTTTATGTTTGTCTGTACGTGTGTGTGTGTGTGTGTGTGTGTGCACAGCCATGCATTTAGCTTGGCCTGTGATATGAAAAAAAGAAGCTGTTATCAGTGTTTGCATCTGGCAACCTCTGGGGGGCCAAGGGCAAAATAATTGCTTGCTTATAGCTGACACTGACATAGTGGCAAACTACCAGAGTGTGTGATCAACAGCCACACACCTGACAGGACACTGTAGCTGCAGGCAGGCATTAATAACAAAGAGGCTTGTATGTATGTGTGTGTGTGTGTGTGTGTGTGTGTGTGTGTGTGTATTTTCAATATGTGAGCATATGTATGTGTGTGTGTGTGTTTAGTATGTGTGTGTGTTTGAGTGTGTGTGCCTGAGTTTATCTGTGTGTATGTGTGTGTGTGTGTGTGTGAGTGTGTGTGTGTGTGTGCATTTATTGCACAGAATCAAAGAGAGAATCAAATTGTGCATGAAGACATGCAATGGAGAACAAAGCCTTGATTGGAAACAATATCAGCTAAGCCATTATAGCACAGCGCTTGTGTTTGTGTTATTCTCCTAAACATGTTGTAAACAACCCAGACTCAACAACCCTGTGCAGTGGGAGGGCCCGTGTTAAATATTTGAGGTCCAGCGCCTACTGTACACCTCTGACTCATGGCGCCAGCCTGCCAGCCATCCAGTCAGCCAGTGCCTTGCCTGAGCTGCTCCCATTGTGTTTGCCCAAGTATGAGGCAACAGCGTGAAATCAGCACTGGCTTGACATCCGCAGCTAACAGAGCAGAGCGCCCAGAATGAGCGAATTTCTCCTTCCTCACTCCTGTCCTATGTGTGACCTCTTCACTCCGATGGAGAGAACGAGAGACAGAGAGAGGGAGGGAGGGAGAGAGAGAGAGACAGGTTGGGGAGAAGAGAGACTAGGCAGGGATGGAGGGATGGTAAAGAAAAGGAGGAGAGGAAGACAGAGAGAGAGGGAGAGAGAGAGAGAAGGGGGAAGGTGAGAGAGATGAAGATACAAAAACAAAAAGACAGACACTTGAGAGAGATGGCAGGGGGTGAAGGGGAACACAAAGAGAGAAAAAGAGTGAAGGAGAGAAGGGAGAGAGAGAGAGGGGAGGAGTGAGAGAGAGGTAGAGAAGAAAAGAGAAGGAGTGGGAGAGGGAGAGTGAGAGAAAAGAAGCAGTGATCCAAGCCTCAAGACGCCCAGCTAGTCTTGGAGGATCAAACGGCCAACCGAGAGCCCTGCAGGGGGTGACCTTAGATGTCTGGGAGGAGGAGTAGTGCGGCTGGACCAAACAAACCCCCACATCTATCTCTCTCTCACACACACACACACACAGCTACACCACCAGCAGTCCTTCTACAGCTCACCCCCCTGCCCCCTCACATCCTCCTAACACACACACACACACACACACACACACATACACCTCACCCTCTTCCCAGGCATTGCTCCAGTTCTCTGCTGCGGGGTTACACAACAGCAGAAGTGCTGTGCTCCCCCGAGGGCTGACCCACCGGAGGAGGAGGAGGAGGAGGAGGAGGAGGAGAAGGGAGAGATGGGCTTCCCAGGCCAAACACTCTGAAGATAAATCTGTTTGCATGTTGGGAATACACCAATATTCCCAGAAATTCTTTTGGACCCTTGCCCAGTGAGCATCACGGTCCAGGATATATTTAGAGCACCTGACTTGCTGATCCCCCTGCTCTGTCCATTACAGACTAGTCACAACTCAGCGGGTCACAATGCACTCTTTCGGTCCAGTTACTGTGCACAGATGCCTGCAATGTTTCTGTTGGCTAACCCCTCTTCCTGGCTAACACTCCTTCCTGGCCTACCACTCCCTTTGGCAATATATCTCAATAATAACAAGTATGTTGTGTTAAGTACAGAAAAAAAGAACTGCAAAACATCACTACACAACAAATTGAAGATCTAATATAGTGTGAATGGCCTAAATATATATTGTCTTACATACATACATCTTAGCCAAATGCAAGGGGTAGATGGTAAACATAACCTTAAAGTTTAGGTGACATGTTTTATGGGGTGGTAAAACATCCACAAATGACCTAGCGACCTAGCAACAGAATATGAGGCAGCACCCATACAAAGATGTCAAAATGAGTCTTTAAAGGCACCAGGTTGTCTAGATATACTCCAAAGTTACCATGCAAACCAGCTAGAACTGGGCCCAGTTTTAGATTCATTTAAGTGAATGCAAAGCTGTGTGATGACTCAATGCCACATGGTAGCTTTAATACAGTAATATAATATTTGTGTGGAGCCTGAGACTCAACTATGTACCTCTCTGTTTCTCAGGAACCCACACAGAGAGAGAGGCCACTGGGTCAAATGGCAGTTTGTACTTAACGAGTGATGGTGAGTGCTCGCAAACAAGTATATCTGTAGAGAGGAACAGAGGATCACAGGGGCCTTCCGACATGCTTGCTTCAACCACAAATCAGGGCTATTTTCCTATATTTCTACTTTATTGTCATTCCTGAGCTAATTTAGTTGTCTTTCGTCTGTATCTTTGTTTCTGTCATTATGTCATACAGATATGAGATGTGCATTCTCACCAGGCTGTCTCATCAGATTGTTTGCGGTGAAGTCGTCTGATGTAGTCCTGCGTGATGTTGATGCACTTGAACCATTAGGCTCAATTATAATCAGGCTCTAAAGACATGGAGATGGCATTAGTAGAACGTTTATCGAGTTACTTTGGTTGCTATTAAAGGTTGATAACAATCGTCTCCAAACTGGCCGGGCACTCAGACAGAACTGATGGGCGGAATATGTTACATAATCAAAACGACTATGGAGATAATTACCGTTGCCTCAACGTAAACAAATTAGCCTCTCCTCGGATGGAGCGTTTATGGGAAAGAAGCTTGAGAGCAGCATGAAGACATTCGATGGCGAAAGCTGACATCTAAATAGGTGTCCTGATGTCAGATCAATCAAATAAGCCAAACAACAAACAAACAAAAATGCTCTTTACAAACACACCCATAAAATGACTTGACAAAGTTGTCCTTGCTGAGAATCTATGGGGAGGATCTTTTTGATGCTCCTTCGTCTATGAGATCACAAGCTCAGTGTCCTGACTTTGTTCTGCGTCACAAGCTGGAAGCCTTTCATTCCTCTACCTCCTCTTTCTCCTGTCATGTTGGAGAGCAAACCCAAGGTCAGCACCCCCCCCCCCCCCCTCATTTATCTTGACTTTCACACCAACAAAAACTTTAGAAGTCAAAGAAAAAGTGAAGAGGAAGAGAATGTGTATGTGTGGTAGAGCGAGAGAGTGAGAAAGAGAGAGAGAATGTATGTGTGTGTGGGTGAGAGGGAAGTGCAACATGATCTCTACCTTTTAAAATCAATATGCAGCTAAGTAAAGGAATGTTCCAGAGCCAGGTAAACTCTAATTTAGGGAGATGATCAGGTATTCCTCTCACAGTTTGTGCAGATCAGACATCCTCAGGGTCATTAGTGTGAAGGAGCAGGAAGTGTGGGAAGGAGTGCTTGAGATGCATGTGTATGTGTGTGTGGAGGCAGATATATCAGTGATGATGTCTAATCAGAGGCCAACCACCGTTGCCCAGGGGATGTCCAGTGCCGTCTGACCTTGGCATTCTTGTCTGTACTGAGCATGCTCAGGCCGAGTCCATGGCTGCTTCCCAACCTGCAGATATCACGTCCTAACCTCGTTACTCACTTCCCCGGCACTGGCTCTCATCCTTCCTCTCCAGTCCTCCAGACAGATCAGACCCGGGGAAGATTGAAATATTTGAAAGATTTCTTTCCACTCCCAGATAAAAAAAAAATGAGCTGGAGCTAAAATACAAAACTAGAAAATGGTCGACAAATGTGAACAGTAAAAATGCCTTTTAGTAAGATGTCTCAGGAGAACTTTGCATTTTAAATCACTTTAGTCCACTGTCTTATTAGCTGGATTGAGTCCGTCACTGCCTGTTTCCACAGCCTGCACTGACCCCAGATCAGAGCCTCGGACACAGGAGGGGAGCGGGGATGGGAGGGAGAGGCCGGGGGGGTATGGGGGGTGGAATTGGTCTTTGATCCCGTTTTGTGCGTGTCCGGGGTCACGGGGAATCACACGTCCGCACTTCAGCTGTGGCAGAGCGGGTTGAGAATGCAGAGACTGGGGTTTTTTTCTTCCTCTCTGTTTCATCTAATAAAGCTGTCAGGCATGACATGCCAGCTCTGAGCATGCCTACTCAATTTCCCTCCATCAGCCTCCTTTTCTCTCTCCCTCCCTCCCTTCCTCTCTTTTTCTCTCTCCCTACCTCCCTCATGTCTTCCTTCTATCTCTCTCCCTCTCTCCACTTCCTTTCATCTCTCTCTCTCTCTACATCTTTCTCCCCTTCAATCTCTGTCTTTATACTTCTTCCTTTCTCTCTCTCTCTCTCTCTCTCTCTCTCTCTCCCCCTCCAGCCCACTGGCCTCGTTCCTCTGTCTTTCCTTCCAACAGGACAGAGCAGATTATGCAGATGGGGAGGCGGGGGGTATTTTGTGAAGGGACGGGGTATTGTGTGTGTGTGTGTGTGTGTGTGTGTGTGTGTGCGTGCGTGTGTGTGTGTGTGTGTGTAGAGGAAGACGAGGTGGGAGCAGTGTATTGTGCGCGACTAGGAGACATTGTGTTTGCTCTTCTCTGGCTTGCCAGTGCCCACAGCATTGGGTGGCTCAGTGGGATGAACACCTAACAAAGCTGTTTAGCCCCACTGCTAAAGAGATGTGGCAGGCTGGGGAGGATAGAGAGACATTTTTCTCTCTCTCTTTCTCTGTCTCTCTCCATTGCTCCCTCTCTCTCTTTCTCTATCCCTCCCTCTCTTTCTCACTCCCATGTTGGCTCTATATCCTTCTCTTTCTTTCTCTTCCACTCTCTCCCTCTTGCTCTCCCTCTATCTCTCTCTATAGCTCCCTCTCTCTCTTTCTCACTCTCTCTCTTTCAGTTCCTTTGAAGTTTTAATTGCAGTCCCCCTCCCCTTCCCTCTGTGTGCTCTGTGCATATGTTGTGGGAGGCTCTGCCTGAGTCATCTCAAGTGCACCACTTCCATAGAACACTCGTTCACTCACATGCCCTTTGGATGTGGGGAAATATCACTTGTTCTCAATGAACCTGTGACCTGGTGTGTCAGCTCCATTAGAGAAAGTGTTGAGGCACGTGTGTGTGTGTGCAAAGCATCTTGCAAAACATTTGAGAAAAAAAAAACAAAAAAACAAATGGCACCTGACTACATGCAATGTTTAGACCAATTTAGCAGAGAGTGATGCAGTTATGCCCATAACACAGTAAGTGTCATTAGTGTAACACCAACAGGAAGATGTTAGGTGAGAAGGTTGATGATACATAATAATTTGTAAGTACATTAAGTATCATTTCAGTATCTCTACCTCATTTCAAAACAGTGTAGCCAAATTTAAAGTAGCTGTGTTTGGACTATAGCGTGGTGGACCAGACTCATTCACTTGGTGCTGAGACCTCATCACACAGTTATAAGTTGGAATGAAAAACTTTTTTAGGTCCCTCCCCTGATGAAGGGGTGTTTCACTCAAGGAATATATAATAATAATAGACATATATAATATGTGTGTGTGTGTGCGTGTGCGTGTGCGTGTACGTGTACGTGTACATGTATGTGTACGTGGGTATAGGAGTGGTAGAGAGATTGCAGATAGTACCATTGCTGCTACAGAGGCACCAAACCCACATCCACAGCCACATCCTCATGACCGCTCAAAAGCTCCTGTCCAGTTGGCTGCTTGGTTTGTCCACTCTGGGCTTCCGTAGGGAACATGACAGGGCAACATGAGCAGCTCCTTAGCTCTATGGGGGAGGACCTGCTTCCACTGAAAACAATTATTCTAAATTACAGGTGATTACACACTAATTATGAGATAATTACTATACTCCACTTCTAACCATAGACCCCCTCACCTAAAGCCTGCCCTGTACCATATTTGTGCTACTCATTTTCAGCACTTCAGCATTTTCAAATTTCTAATAGTGAGCACACATCAAACTGACAGATGGACATATCTGGCTCGTTGAAGAGTGCCTGTGGCTCAAATATGAGCAGTATATCGATAGACCTCCATAGGCTCTTTGAATTGGCAGTGACAGTGGGCTGTCAGTATTGGAGCCAGTTCTCTGTAGCTGATCTGGTGTGCACATTCCATAAAACTCTCTTGGACATATTTTCATTTAAACTTATTATCTTCCTGTGATGTCATTATCCTATCATATGAATAATCTCAGAAAGACCTTTTAGAAGACTTTCCTGGAAGAAAAAACATAACCATGACTACCAACGCTACAGGGAACGGAGAATGAGTCCCTAGCCTAACTCACCTAGCTGTCATTCCTTCATAGAAGCTATTGTTTGGTTTAATTCTGCATTCTGGAATGCTACACATCTTACTAAATATGCTGAAGGAGAGCTATTCATTGAGCTGTCTACAACCATACTGTGAAGAGTCAATGGCCAAGTGATTTTCCTGAATGAATATGATTTGCACAATTAGGCTAAGCTGCAAATGGGACATGCGAGGCACATGTTTGGCATATTGCACTGACACACATCAGATTTGAGAAGTAAAGCAAGAACAACAGTAGGGGACTAATTTTGAATCAAATGATTTTGATTTAAATGATAATATGGCAAATGTGGATGAAGCCACACTGTTAGTTATGGGACACAAAAACAAACAAACAAACAAACACAAAAACTGACTGACTGCTGCTATTGTCCACACAATAATGACAGTTCATTACTTATTATTTTTTAAACGTGATGTCATTGTTAAGAGCTCTACTACAAGTGAATACAAATTAGGTGGTTAGAAGTCACTTTTCATATTTTATTACAGTTTCAGTTTGACTTGAAATATATCTATAACACACAGACATAAAGACCACACATAGGCAGTAGTCAGACTGCTGACTGTTTACTGTTACTATGCAACACGCGTTAGATCGGACATAGATCGGTGACTTTATTGCTTCCTGGGTTTTTGTTTGCGTTTTGTAAATCACCCAGCCGCCTGGCTGACTGCCGCCATCAAGAAGATATATTTTGCGCCATAATAAATGAACGCCTGGTGACATCAGAAACCTGGAAGGCCTAAACACACCTGGAACAGCCTGATCTCCAATTCTATTTGCTGGTAGGCCAGCGGCGAGAAACGACTCAGGAAAAGAAAACACTGTACATGTGTTTAGCTCTTCTCAGGGACACTCAGACTGGTGATGCCCTATTTTCATTTACACCGAGAGCACACTGTTTGTAATCATGGCATCACGCAGTTTGGGAACCTGATTTAATGCACAGCAACATGGCTGCCTATGACCAGAATACTGATGTCTCACAGCTAAGGGATGGTGACGGACTTGTAATGTGCTATAAAACGTTTCAACGACAAAAACAAAAACATTGCGTGAATCCCAAACTACCGCTAGGCTGAGATCACATATGGAATAACGAAACGAAAACCCCATGGGAAAAGATGTGCTAATAATCAAACTCTTTTGAAACGATCCATAGAATGCCTACAGGACACACAGTACCCCTCACGAGCGACTGACAGAGAGCTGGGTATTCATCATGGAAATGTGAACAGAGGGCACTAGATAAAATTACTTCTAAATCCCCCTTAATAAATGATGTAAAAGATCAGATTTAACCTTGATGTGAATACCAGTTTCCTCTAGTTCCTGCTGCTCAGCAGGGTCCAATATCTAATGTAAGTGGACCACATTTTACTGCCTAAGCTGCTGGTATGAGACACACGCACACACACACACACACACACACACACACACACACACACACACACACAAGATACAAGACCCTTTCCTTTTTTACCTCACATACAAACATACTGCATACAGACACACACACACACACCACAGGCACGCCATTTACATTCTCACACACACTCTCTCTCTCTCTCTCTCTCACACACATACACACACACACTCCAAGCAACCCCAACCATAACTGCTGAGGCATGGCTGTTTGATGAAAGGGTGGTCATCTAGTGAGTTTTTTTTATTACCACCCACTGTCTGCAGTCCCAGGAGGGCCGTGCAGGGGACTGAGCAAAGAAGGGTAGAGGAGGGTAGGGTAGGGTGGGGTAGGTGAGGGTAGGGTAGTGTAGGGTGGGGAGGGTAGTGGTAGGGTGGGGTAGGGTGGGTAGGGTAGGGTGGGGTAGGGGAGGGTAGGGTGGGGTGGGGTAGGGTAGGGTAGTGTAGGGTGGGGTAGGGAGGGTAGTGTAGGGTGGGGTAGGGGAGGGTAGGGTGGGGTGGGGTAGGGTAGGGTAGGTAGGGTGGGTAGGGTAGGGTAGGTGGGGAGGGTAGTGTAGGGTGGGGTAGGGAGGGTAGTGTAGGGTGGTGTAGAGTATGTAGGGTGGGGTAGGGGAGGGTAGGGTTGGGTAGGTAGGGTGGGGTAGGGGAGGGTAGGGTAGGGTAGTGTAGAGTACTGTAGGGTGGGGTAAGGGGAAGGGAGGGTAAGGTAGGGTAGGGCAGGGAGGGGAGGGTAGGGGAGGGTAGGGGAGGGCAGACGGAGAAAAGTGTCACTCTGGTGGATCTCCTCTCCCTGGGACTAACACACTGTGATAGTTTCCTCTGGTAGACCAAACATTAAGATTAAGTGCCTTCCCAGCGTGTGACGTGGGATTAGTGTTTAATGCACGGTATTACTGAGACCCGACTCCACAGACTCTGCTTGGCCAGCACTCAGGCAGGCAGGGAGAGAAGAGGAGAGGAGACATTAACACAGTTGTGCTGGGGTAACAGACGGCCAGCCAGTTCAGACCTCCCTCTCCACACACACACACACACACACACATGCACACACTCCCAACCCCCGTCACCCCTCACCCTCTCCTGTAAGAAGATTTGTACTGGAGACAGCTGGGCCAGGCAGTGCACAGCCAAAATGAAGCTCCATCAGGCTGAATATTGAGGACGCTCTCGTGTGTGTGTGTGTGTGTGTTTCAGGCAAAGCAGACGTCTTTTTTTAAATAGTGTTTTGGGAGCAGGAGTTCCCATGAAGTGAATGAAGCGTCCCTAGAGAGCTGAACGATGTCATCATCCAAATGATCACCTGCTACTACCAATTACACGCTCCTAAATGACACTCAATGGCTTCTTTAAAGTCACATCCTGGGGAGGCCTCTGTTTTTCTTGCTTTAGAAAGTAAATGAATGGCAATCTGTGAATAAAATGTTCCTTGTGACTGTTTCTCCCATTGGACCCATTGTTGTTATTTGCTGAGTTATTGGGGAAGGTGGCCGTACACTAACTAACTCCCTTTCAGAGTAATAGGCTGGCCAGTGACCCCTGACATTAAACATTTGTTCTGGTTGGGTAAAGAGGCTTAGGGGCCCTCTGCACACTTGCTCCTAAACCTCTGCAGAACGGCTCAGATTATCACCCATCTCCCCACACACACACCAAAACACAGACGGCTTTTCTTCCACTGTGCAGTTGTAGCGATTTCCATGCCAGCCACCGCTCTGCTCCGCTCCGCTGAAGCTAAAGTGACACTCTGATCACTGCACCTGAAGCAGTGGGTTACCTGTAATTATCGTTTCGTAAAAGCAGGAGACACTAATTAGCTCTTAAATGCAAGAGCTTAATCTCTAAACGCAATCCAATCAGTCATTAGGATTTCTTTAAATTGGGGGTGATGCCAGAGATGCTTCCAACTGGAAAGACCAGAATTCTTCCAACTGGAAATTCCTTGATGGCCTTAAACAGAAGAAAGCAGACTATAACTGGCAGTAGGATATCAACAATATCTTCTCCTGTGCTTCGTATGTCTATGAGAGGCTTAAATCTCTGGCTCAGAGACAGCAAGAGGACAAAGCTGCCTCTGCTGTCGGGTTAGGGTCACCCCTCTCTTCTGTGGGGCTAGTTCGTATGCTAGTCACATAATCACCATATGTTAGCGCTTCTCGGCGAGTTACCTTAAACCAGCCCACTGCGCTCACACCAGGGAGGTTTGACTGCCAGACCTACCATCAGCTGCAAGGTTATGGTCTAAATAATATGACCTTGAAAAGGACAGGGCTCTGTTGTTCTCAGACATAAACGTGCATTCAATAGCAAGTACCTAGAATGATGCAACAGAGCCACATTAATGTTTGTCTGCATTCATATCAGATTGTTATTTAGGATGAAGTTAAGGCTTTCATTAACAGAATTAATGAAATTGTATAAAAATGTGTTTACTCCCCAAACTATGAGGGTAAGAGTGCATTACAGGGAGCTGTGAGACAAACCTCGTTTGGAATCCATCAAAAATTAATTATCTATCTAAGATCATCATGGTCTCTGGAGGCCGGCCGAAATGCTCTAATCTCACACAAACACACACTCCCATTGCTGATGCTCGTGGCTCTCTGATTGCTTCTGCCGTTTTGTTCCCCTGTCAATCTATCATGTCGGGGAAAACAATCATGCAGTTTAGAAGAGCAGAAATCCCCCCTTCACTCTCTGTGGAGGTAAGTGATGATTGGGCATCTCGCGTCTTTTGTGGACTTCACTGGATAAGTAGTTCAAAAGCTCCCTTTCTCTGCTGAGTTCACTGGTTAAGTGATTGGGAAGCCTACATCCTTTGTGCTGTGCACTTGGTAAATGGTTAAAAGCTTCCCCTGCACCCTGCACATTGTGACTGTCACTTATGCTCATTTTGCACGCCACACAGCTTAAAGACTCTGCGACCAGTCGGTGGGTTTGTCCGAGCTGAATTAATGGCTGAACACTGGTCTATTCTTCCCCTTGCCCACTGCTCCTGAGCAATGTGAGCACTCCTGTGGTCAGCGTAAACACCAATGAGTGCTTATCCGTGCCGACAGCACAGCTGTGGCTGCCCAAACCAGACCTCTGCTCCTCTGCTCTCTTTTCCTTGGCCTGACATAGCCTGCTGTCCTTCAGTCACCTGTGGCTGCTCCCTCCAGTGTGTGTGTGTGTGTGTGTGTGTGTGTGTGTGTGGTGTGTGTGTGAGTGGGCAGCAGTCAGGCCACGCTCAAGTGCTCATCCTACTGAAGGGGTGAAGGGTAAAATAACAACAACAACAATAAGAACAAAGCAGGTGGAAGTAAAAACATTAAAGAAATTACATTTAGGATTTTAAGATGAAGGGCAGGGTGCAGAAATGAACAAGGGGTGTTATTTTTGTTGAAAGATTAATTGTCCATAACACATAGGCAGGTGCTATGCCTTTGCTGTCTGGATGTTTGCTAATGAAAATCGTTCATAAATAAGACTGTTAATCTCCCAAACTGCCAGAAGCATCTCCGTGTCTCTGACTCTTATCTCGGAGCAGGGCAGGGCAGGAAATTGGCCATCAGGGATTAAATAATGTGTTACATGGAGCAATTTAGTGTTCACTAATTAATGAAAGTATGTGTGAGCACAACAGAAGCAAAGTGTTCCTGTTCGGCGTGTGATTAAAATGACAAGTGAAAGAACTAATCAAATTGGCAGGACAGAAGAATGGTTAATTTTGCAGAAACATCTCCTCTAACCCCCCCATCCCAGTACCCCCATTATTACCCCCTACCACAGAGCAGCCTTAGCGATTGAGGGAGAAGCCGTGGCGGTGATTCTTTAGCCTGTCACTTTCACGTCCCAAAGTTGAAACATGAAGCGATGGATCCCGCTGTTCTCTGCATTCCTCTCCCCGTCTGCTTGAATGGGCAGCATAGAGGAGCGTGGGACGTGTCACAGGGGCTCACCAATGGAATATGGGTAACAATTAAGGAGAAGAAGGCAATTCAGAAACATTATAAAGATGGAGAGACTCTTCTTTTTTGGGGTGGGGGTACATAAAAAACGTAATTGTCTGGCACCATCCCCTTCCCCTCAAAAATGGTTAAAGAATTTGAGAACAATAGAGAGCTGTTGTTCCAAAAGATCGCTACACCACATGTGTTTCTGCATTAGACTATGCTCACAGAAATATCATATCTGCATTTACTGATATTTATATTTATTTTCTGTTGCATTATGCAAACTTTTTTTCCTGTACTAGGGTGAGGATTCCACACATTAGATGGAGAGGCATAATTTGTTTGATATGGAATTGAAGGGTAGCAGGTATTTGCTAAAATGTCACAAAACCATGCAGCTGCTTTCATGCTACTTAAGCATCTTCGCAGATCGGAATCAAAGGGTCCTGGGAAGAGGGAGGTCTACAACAGAACAGTCTTCCATTCTGTGGCAGTTAACTGTCTCTACAGTACTGGATATGGGCTGCTGCACATGGGATGACAGCCAAATGTGAATAGATATCACGCACACACGTCTATATATTCTCTGAGAATACCATGATCCAGCAGTGTTACATTTAAAAATGCTATTCCAATCCAAACCAGTTTCTTCTAGATTTGATGTTACTTTTAGAGGGGAGTGTTCTGTGTAGCAAACAAGGCTCAATTTGGAAAAAAAATGTGTAGCCAGGGAAAATTTGAGCTATGACATTATACTGTATATCCGTGCTCAGTGGTATAAGCTTACTTCATGGTTAATGTAAACAGACAGAAAATCATAACCTTTGCTGATGTGTGGAGTTTGAAATGAATTTCCTTCCCTGTCAATTCAGTTACGAGTCCATTTAAATGGGTTTGGCAGACCCTAATAGTACTCCGCTATGTCTACCTATTTGATACTTAATCGAAATTGTTTGGACCGTTATCTGTCTCTCAGCTCAGACTGAATAACCCTATCATACTTCCATCGTCTGTCACGAAACAACAGACATTGACTCATCGGTGACTGTCGGTTGGACTCTTCTTTGTGGTTTACTCCGCCCCCGCGCGCATTCGGTCTTCGCGGGGACTGACAGCTCGGCTGCTTCAACTGGAGGAGGCTCTCCACGCCACAACAGACCGAAGCCGTGCGCTGTTCCACCACACCGGTCAAATGCGGCTTTATTTCCTTACAACTTTCACAACTGACACTCATGTCTTCGCCAGGGTACTGTCGGTAACGCTACACTGAGTTGAAAATCTGGTGCTTTGATTTCGTGCTCAGTGCAAAGACGGCATTTTCCTGTCAAACGACTATGGTTTCGCAGTGGAGTTATATCAAACCTTTTGGCATTAAAGTATGGATCTGCCTTCTCAGCTGTGCTGTGTGGAGGACACTCAGTATACCGAATAATGAAGGTAAGACGCGAATTACTTTTCAGTCATTTTGTGTTTCGCACGGATGCTCTTTTACGCGCGGGGTCCATTTAAAAAGTACCACGGAACATGTGCGTACGAATCAGGGCAAAGCCTGTCTCGAAACCTGCATTTGACATTTGTCTAACGATGTTATTTAGAAAATGTGCCAAATTTGTTTTGGTCATTTATACATATCTGCGCGTAACGATGATTGTTTCAAAGGTTCAAAGGATTCAAAGGTTGTCACATAGCCCATCCAAAGCGGATGATAAAATAGTCTCCACAGAACAGGTTCCGTCTGCACGTATTATAGCTGTTGCCTGAATGATTGGGTCACACAGTCAGAAAAGTTCTTGTCTAACCGTGTTCCCTTGCTCTCGATGTATGCTACAGTACCTTTTCTTGCTTTGTATTGGATAAAAGGAAAGTGCCACAGAGTGTGGCACCTAAAGTTCAAATGTCACCACGTGTTGTTCGCCATATGGTTGAGTCATCTAGCAGTGCGATTATTGTGCGTCCCTTTGATAACGATGTCCAAGAACATGTTCTCACAGGAGCCATAAAACCTCACCTACCTTTGCTCTGTTATTGCAAAAGAGACGACAAAGCGCTTGAATTAGGCCTACTGTTTAGGAAAGTGGAAATGTGGACACGTCAATAGATCATAAAGACAAACAGACAGTTGTTTCATTAATAATGAGAAACAGTAGAGGTATTTCTAACACTGATTAGTGCAGTCACACAGATGTTTACACAATGCGTGTAACAACGTACACAACGTAGTGGTATTATAATATATAAATTAATTTAACGTGTTCCAGTGATCATTGTGTGGATGCAGATTATGGAATCAGAAGATTAAACAAGATTTACGTGGGCCGTCATTTTATGTTTAAGCCTTCAGATTTTATAACTTGAATTAAGAGAACACATTTTCAAGATCGTGTAAATACATGGTGCTGTGAACATGGCATATTGTTGAATCGATAAGCCGAAACTCCCTCTTATGGACTCTGGACCTGATTTTGTTTGCGTGCATCAGATTGTATTTTTCAATCAAATTTGTCGGTATTTTTGTAAACAGACTCAACTCTCATGATAGCCCTCATTTATGCACTTGAAGCAATACTATGGAGTTTCAAGTCTAAAACTAATGAACTAACTGCCAGAAAAACCTTCCAAAAACCTCCAGAGGCTTATTCACTGCTATGGCACTGCTAGAATGTGCTATTTGGTGTCTGATTGCAATCCAGTCAGCAATATCAGGCTGTAAAGAGTTTTCTTTTATTTTTGTGGTGGTTTCCAACCCTTCACCCAGAACTGCACAGTGCACGTCCTGGACGGCTGTTGGAAATAACACTTGTGCTTATCTGGCCTTCATGTGACTTTAATGACATCCAAATTATTTTGAAGATAATACCAAAACAAAAAAAAAAAGTCGGATTAAAATAAATAAACTTATGAGTGGTGAATTGTTACATGGTGTTGCTTTAAGTTTTGCACCACTGCTGTTATGGTAGTTTGAGTGTGCCTTAACGTTTGGATTAGGGCTCCTCACCTGGCTAAATTAATCTGTATGTTTTGCGTTATAAGTGTTTGTATTATGTGCACTGCAGGATGTTTCTCAGAATTCCCTTTGTATTACTGTTTGGTTTATAATATTCTCAGACTCGGAAGACAGAGTGGCTGTCATAAGGTAGCAGAGTGCCTTTCACATATCTAAAAAGACAAAGACAAGACAAAGGCCGTATGACTGCGACAGTCGTTAGTCGCAACATCACAAAACACCAAGTCTTAAAAAAGAAACTACTAGAATCTTTTTCAGGATATTTTAAACAGTAGTCTGAGATAAGTTACAGTCCTGTGTTAGTAACTTGTAATAGCAAGATACGAATCAATTTTCCATTCTTTTTATTCATTTTGGTTCTTTATTGCTCGTCTTTTTTACTATTTGGTGCAGCCAAAGAGAGGATTTAAATGAGCAGTTTAAATGAGACAGCATATGGATAATGCACGCCAAGCTGACAGCAAAGTGATTGATTATAGGCCAGCAATGCTTCACTGACACAGACAGCAGGTAGGGCCAGAAGCACCCCTCGGCCCCCCCTGCCAACACGGAGGTTGGGACGACCTAGAGAGAGAAAAGAGAAAGAGAACAAGACTTCTTTAAGTGAGCCACCGTCTAGCCACGTCACCCTGACCTACCATGCAGTGACTGTCAGACGGCTCCACTTTTCTGTCTATATTGGGGAGGAAATGGCACCACAGAAAGCCATTTAAGGAGCAGCTCAGCACAGCTGCTGGTTTCTCAGAGGCCACATGCAAGCAGCAGGTTTGCTGCAGGAAATGGCTTTGTTGTTGAGGGCTTCAATAACTCAAGTAGAAAGTATCCCTGGCTTGTGTTCCAGTTGAATATTGTTTTAGGGTGATTTCTGCAACTACGCATTTAAGGGCTCAGTGCAGAGATGTTAACAATAGAAGATTATTTCCATAACGAGCCCTTTGTGGAAACTGCAACCAAAATAAGCCAGTTAACCAAACGGACCATTTTTTTAAATTTCCGATTGATTCATTAGTTTAATTAGTTTATAATCTAATTTATTAATTAGTTTGTCTACTTTAAGACTGTTGTTGATTATTTGTATCGTCTTGGAGTTGTGGAAACAGCAGAGGGAAAATGGCAGTGTGGGAGATTGGACAATAGTGTCGGGAGACTATATAAGAATAAGCTATGCCTTTGTTCCAGCCCGCCTTCCCGCCATCGCCTGACGGACACTCACCCCCCGACAGTGATCTACTTCTGCTCTCGCTACTGCTTCTGTTGTTCTAATTAGGCCTGCACAATTCTCCTCAGGACACATTTTATGTGAAGTGGAACAATGTACATCAATGTCTGTCATTCAAGTGGTGTGCACATAGTCACGCTCACACGTACACACTCATACACACTCGCATGTGCGCATGCACATGCACACACACACACACACACATAGAGAGACCCAATTTAGCTTTAGTCTTTAAATAGGCTGATTGCTGCATGTTGGATTTGTATAGTTTGAAATGAAAAGGTTGCAAGTTAGCAGAGCTAGCTGTAATGCTAATATTTCCACCAGACCAGTGGGCCTTCCTTAGTTCGCCTCATTCTTCCCATCATATCGCACTTATCAATGAAAACCTAATCGAAAACCTAATATGAATCGAAATTATTCACCTTGATGGCATACTCACTCACACACACACACACACACACACACACACACGTACACACACACACACACAGACACTGCCGTCCTTTGTGGCAGTGTGTTGTCTGAGGCAGCTCACATTCTCCCGCGGACTTCCATGGCAGACACACACACACGCACACACACACACACACTGCTGTCTTTTGGTGGCAGTGTGCTGTTTTGTGAGGCTGCTGTTGGCTTCTTGCGGGGCCTCTCATGCATGAATGCGTTATCGTATGTTAATGGAGGTGGTCTGGGCGTCACCGGCCATAATTGCCGTGCGCGTGGTGGGGGAAGGTGCCATTAACCGTGGCGCTGTGCCGCGCTGTGCCAGGGACCTCCGGCCCGCCGCAGCTGAGCCCGGCTGATTGGAGCGCTCGGAAAAGGTCAGGGGAGGAAGCTCGCTCAGCTGATGGGCCATGAGCGAATTGACCAGTGGACTGTAGCAGCCAAATGTTTGAACCAGGCCAGCGCTCTCGCTCTCGCTCTCGCTCTCGGGCTGGTATGGAAGAGTCAAGTGAGGGAGAGATGGGGGGAAAATGACTATATATAAACTTTAGTTCAGGTAGTGGGTGATTCTACTAACGAAGAGGTGACACTAAGGCACGGGTCCTTACCTGCTATTCACCAAAGACAGAACTCAATAGTTATTAGTACTTAAACCCTCTCACAAACACTGCAGTCTGCATCCATCCGTGCAGGTCTGAAATGCATGTGAATATGATCAAATTCATTTCTAAAGGATGAGTTACAGTAACAGCATGTGAGATGTGTAGAGCGTACTCATATAAAGCTAATAAAGCATTCATTTCTTCAAAATAAAAGCATTCATTTCTTCAAAATAAAAGCATTCATTTCTTTAAAATAATCTCAAGGGTAAAGTTAAAATCATTCTCACATTTTGTGCTGGTTACGTTTATTAGGATACCAGGGAAAGTGTGCAGGTTTTATGTAAGTTAGACTAGTGCGAGCTTCTGTGTGTGTGTGTGTGTGTGTGTGTGTGTGTATGTGTGTGGGTGTGTGATGCCTTTGCAGGAGTTTTTGTCCGTACTTGCTTTTAATCCTGTTGAAAGGGAACGGGGTGTATCAAAATAGCTTTTGAAATGGAGACTTTTTTCCTCGGCAGACCTGCTGCCGTGTTTTGAAAGTGCTGCTCTGTATTAAGAGTCCCGCAAAGCAACTTAATATGTGCTCTTTTCTCTGCCTGCCACTCTGTTTGCAGTGAATTTACTGGATTCTCGGTCCGTGATGGGTGACCTCGGATGGATAGCCTACCCGAAGAACGGGGTAAGTTTCACGCTCCTGCCTCACCACAAGTGGCATTAACACACCACACACACACACACACACACCACACACAGCTCAGAGCCCAGGCTGTGTCTCAAGGTCTCACTTTTCCCCATGAGTGCAGGCACCGACAAGCCCCAAAGTGAAAAATAATGGACCATTCGTCAGAGCATGTGACCTCTTCTCGTCTTCTGGACACATCAAGTTCACATAGTGCGCTGCCAATACACTGCTCGATTACATGTGCTTCTAGAAAGCTCCGTGTAATACTCAAATGTGTCTCTTTTTCTTTACAGAAAAGTGAAAACTTACATTTAAACATAAAGATTAAAATTGCACTTTTAATCACGACTTGTCAGAAAACCATATACAGTACATAATAGTCAGAAGCATGTATTAATTATAATCAGAGAACAATATCAGTGTTTACAATTACAGTACTGATTATATATTACATGTAAAGAGGTCTTATCCAAAATGCTAAAATATTAAAAAAATATGTGCTTTTATTTTGCTTCTCAGCTAATAACAGTATGATCACAGTTTTGTTGTTTTAATTAGGCAAGACCAAACCAGATAACATTAACCACTGTGTAACTGCCCCAGTGTTACCTGAAAATCCAAAAAGATTAATGGAAATGTAATTGAAATGGCTGGAAAAGAACTCTTCATGTACAGTACAGTACAACAACATGCATGTAGGAGACAAAATGTATGGGTGCTAAAAGTTCAGGTGGGTCAAAGGTCAGGGATTGTGATGTGAAGATGAACTTTTCCCTGAGGTAGAAATGAATCTCAAGATGTGTTTTGGAAATGCCTGTGAGTGCAGATGAGTCTGAGCCTGTGTGTGCGGTGCAGTGGATATCTGTCAGCGCGACGTCGCTGGTTCTCAGAGCTGTTTTCTGGGCCGCTGTGGCTGCGTGAAAGCTACGGGCTCAGCGGGTGTGGAGTCCTTTGTTGTTGCTAGAGCTCAAACGGCTCGCAGAGGCGCTAGCGGTCGTACCGCGGTGCGGCGTAGCTTCCTGCGGCGGAGAATAGCCCAGCTCCTGCTCATTGTGTGGCGACTCCACACCTGTCTGAGGCTTCAATAATGCAGCTTCTCCCACAATGAAAGGCCCTCCTATTTCCCTCTCTGGCTGTGTGCTTCTGCTACACCGGTCCTGGCACATGATAAATATTCCTCTGCGGTCTGAAAAAGACAGGAAACCTGACCCTGGGTGCGGGCAGTCGGGCGATTTAGCGTTTATGACACAAGAGAGAGAGAGAGAAAGAGAGAGAGAGGGAGTGTTCATCAATCTCACGGTGACGAGAACGTGTCAGCGCGAAGTCCATCACAAACTTAAGCTCTCCATGCGTAGGCACCATTGTCAGTGCTTCAGCACACACTGTCTTTTCCATGCGCACCAGTGCCATTTTACAACTATATTTTCCTGGGCAGATTCGACAGACATAGAACTGAATTGTAATGTACACTGTTGCAACAGCAGAGTTCAGCTCTAGTGTGTGCGGCTGTATTGAAAACAGTGCTATCTAATCTAATAGAATGTCAAAATCGAAGTGTGCTGTGAGCCAGTGTGTAGAGGGTAAATATTGACGTAATGCTACAGTGTGTCAATGTGTCATTTTCAAACACACAAGCAGGGCAGCTCAGTATTAGTTAGCATTTAAAAATGTTAACATATTCTCTTTTGCATCCAGAAGGAGGCTCAGAAATCATAACTGTATTGTACAGCATTTAAATCATTTTGAAAAAAAAAGTAAGAAAAAAAAAATATTTATAAAAGATTATTTGAAGCAGTTTTTGCACTCTGCATGATGTAGTCATCTGTTTCAATCATCTATGGTAGCAAAGATATGGTGCATTATTTGGGAATAGCATTTCTCTTCAGTCGGCTGTGCACAATTTGTTTAATTAGGTCAGTGGGATCTGTAACAGATGCCTCTGACAAACGATGGGCTTTAGCTTCCCCGACTTCAAAGCACACGACTGACTGTGCGGCTACCTTGGCACAAACTCTAGAAGGGTGAAACCCACCAAACAAAAAAAATAAAGAAGAGAGACAGAAATCTTTAGGACTTTTGAGCCCTTCTTACACACACACACACACACACACACCATTCTCTCTTGGTTTCTGCTGTCCTTCTGAACTGTTCTGAGGGTGTTGGACAGAGCCCAGCTTTTCCAAATCAACCAGGCGATTTGCCGGAGCTCAGCTAAATCCAGGCTTTGTGCTGGCCAAGGGTGCCTGCAGCTTGAACCCCCTGACTCCCCCCCGCTAAAGCCTCTCCATACCCTAACATTACCTCTGTGTTGAGGGGGAGGTGGGCTAAAAACAGCTGAAGGTGTGAGAAGGAGGAAAAGATAGGGAGAGAATAAGAAACAGAGAGAGAGAGAGGAAAAGAGAAAGAGAGACAGAAAGACAGACACGTGGTGTGTGTATTTATATGTGCTGAGGGTTTCGAAGTTTGCTGTGGCACAGCAGGGCGTCCATTTTCCCGGCGTTCCCAGCCGAGTCCAGCCTCACCTGTGACAGCGGAATGGCAGGTGTGTGTTTGGTGGAGGGTGGAGAATGGACGCTAATGATGTGTTATGGGCATTGGAACCCTATGGGGTTGGAGAGTTCTCTCCCTCCTCTCTTTCTCTCTCTCTTTATTGCTCCCTCTCTCTCTCTCTCCTCTCTTTCTCTCTCTCTTTATTGCTCTCTCTCTCTCTCTCTCTCTCTCTTTATTGCTCCCTCTCCACTCTCTCTCTGTCTCTCTCTCTCCTCTCTCTCTCTCTCTTTATTGCTCCCTCTCTTTCTCTCTCTCTCTCTTTCTACTGCCTCACTCTCTTACTCTGTCTGTTTCTCTTCCTCTTTCGTTGTGAGTGGGTGATGGGTAGTGGGCAGCCTCAGGGAGTGTGTGTGTGTGTGTGTGTGTGTGTGTGTGTGTGTGTGTCTGGGTCAGTGAGAGGGTACGCTTTTGTGGAGTATTGGGTTAGAGTGTACTCATAATTGAGTATATGTGTATGTGTGTGTGTGTGTGTGTGTGTGTGTGTGTGTGTCTGCATGTATGTGTCAATGAGACAGAGAAAGCGAGACAGAGAGAAAAATAAAGAGAGAGAGAGAGAGAGATAGATGGGGGGTATATTGTGCTGGTGTAAAGTGAAGTGTTGAAGTAAGACAGCTGGTCTATGTGTGTGTGTGTGTGTGTGTGTGTGTGTGTGTGTGTGTGTTGGGGACCTTTGGGGCAAATGTGTGTGTTTAGTGTGTCCTGGTGTCAGTGCCGCTAAGAGTGAGGCTGCAGGACCAAAGCAAATGGCTGCAGGTCTGGAGTGACTCTGGAGTGACTCTGAAGTGGACACAGAGTCTAGTAGCGGCTGAGCCTATGACGCCCATGGTGCCCACCAGACCCTCCTTGGGCATCAGAGCCTATGACTCAGGGGAGCCATAATTATGATAGGAACAGACAGAGGAGGGGTGCTAGTTAGATAGATAGATAGAGAGGGAGAGAGTCTGTGTGTGTGAGAGAGAGGAGAGAGAGAGAGAGAGAGAGAGAGAGATAAATCAATGGACAGGAAGCAAAGTGAGAGAGTTTGAGTATTGGAGAAGTTAGAGCGATTGCACAGAGGAGTATGCAGAAGAGGACAGAGCTGTGAGAGACACTCAAGGCTGTCCTGTGAAAGACACTCAAGGTGTAGTGAGGAAGAGGGGATGAGGTGTAGTGCGGAAGAGAGGAAGAGGGGATGAGGTGTAGTGGGGAAGAGAAGAAGAGGGCATGAGGTGTCCTCAGTTACCTTTGAGGAATGAATGAAATTCTGAAAGCAGTGAAAGTTCCATCACGCTTCCCTACCGAGAGACTTATCCTTAAGTTACACAGCATAGAGATATTATACGAGTGCGCTCACACACACACACACACACACCACACACACGCACACACACACACCACACACACGCACACACACACACACGCATGCACTCACACACACGCACACACACACACACACACACACACGCATGCACTCACACAGAGATTTATTTCTCTTTCAAATGCATTCAGCACCAGAATGGTCAAATGTGCCGAGTTTTTCTGGTTAGACACTTTGAGAGATGTCTGTATAAAATAGACTGACGATCTGAGATTCGTGAGTCGTGAGTAAATTCAGTGATAAACAATCACAGATGGCTCTGGCACAGAAACTCGCTAGAAAGTGAAACACTTTCAAACCAAACTGTCTGAATTTATTATATTCTTTCATTTTTCCACAAGACATTTAAATGCATCTTATTTGTTCTGTACAGCTCCTACAAGACAAATGCCATTCTCTGTCAGTGTCAGTGTTTGGGTAGGACTACACGAGATGCGTAACTTAAGGAGCTCCATTCATGTCACATAAAAATGACTTGTGTATTTTTTTGAATGTGCATAGTGCTCTTGTGTCTGGTATAGCCAGTTCCACTCATTAAAGTGAAAACTTTTTTGCGGCTTATGCAACACGAACAGAATGCTACGGTAACACACTGAGTGTAGCCTCCCAGTTAGTGTTCCAGAACCTCCCAGTACAGTTGGTGGAAGGTTAATCATTCTGAGAGAAGGTTGTTAGAATGTTCTGAGAATGTTAATAGTTCTGTGTCTCCTCTGAGATCGAGGTGGAAGTGGTCCACTCTGAGACAGGACAGTCATGTTTGTCCCAGAGTTGGGAGTCTGCCTGAGACAAATCCTATTAGAGCTGATGAGCAAGGGGTCCAGGGACAGGGTGGGTCAGGCTTACACGCAGCTCAGTCCAGTGTGGACACGGCTTCTTCAGCCCACAGCTAGAATGAAGGGATTATTTCCAAAGCAGCCAAGAAAAAATCGAAATAATAATAAATACGTATAGAATACAAATACAAACCTTTTCACAAACAGTAGCTGATATTACTGTAATTAATATTGGCAGCAAGCAGCTTTACTAAGGATGTTATCAATCTGGTAGTGATTTGCTAAATATTTAGAAAGTACAATTAATTCACTGATAACTGCCCCAAGAGTGTCATAGAGAACTAAAATACAGCTATGAAAAGTAACATTTGTATGTGTAATCCTGCATGAGAAGTTGGTGTATGCATATTTATTATAGTACAAGTAGGCTACATCTGATGTAATGAGAACTGAAATTACAAAGCCTATTTAAGTCAACATTATAGTGTGTTGGTGAAATACTTATATATTTTATACTTGGACACACAAAAGCACAATACCCTGCATATATAAGGAATGGCTCTTTAAAAGTCTAACATGTGCTGTTGTGTATGCCAGTGTGTTTTATTGTCCTGAGAGAATGTGGGCCATTTCGATTCTTATTTAAATTTGCCATGTTTTATTATGTACCCAAGCGCCCGTATTATCATACAAGATTTTAATAGCCATGCGCTGTGTGCAGAATGTCCTCTGTGTTGAGCTGGCTGTTATTTGTATGCAGGCAAGCTTGTGTAATTTGCTAGATCATAGACGCGTGGAGTTGAACGCATTATGGTAATATGAAAGGAAGCCATTTGCTGTGGTTCACGGAGACGCTTTATAACTGTGCCGTCTTTAACGTGATGCATTAAAGCACCTCAGCTCGGCCGGCTGTCAGAGAGGAAGTCCTGTGTTTATTAGAGGGAGGGGAAGCCTGAATGTGTTTCAAAGAGCCTTAATGGAAGCACGTGGCAGCATGAAATAAACGCTAAAGTTGCCGTGAATGGCAGCACAGTATCAGCTAATGCTGTATTCAACTGTTATTTATGTGACATTTTTCCCTTAGAGATGGGCTTCGAAGGCTACAGGGACAATTTAGAGTGTGTGTAGTGTTTTGAAATAAGGCTGCACATAATTTGCACATGATGATTGTGTAATTTGAATCACATAATAGAGTATTTGGAGATGGTGTGAAAGGTCATGTTGTATTGTTTTATTTAGATTTAACACTTCAAATTTACGTAATGCAAAAATATTCATGTGCTTGTGCTGATGAAAAACTAAACTCCCAAACACATGTCCTCAAACACTCAAAACTCAATCTTTTTGTGCCCAAAACACAATAATGTTTTTTTTATGTCCGTCTTGTCTTATGGACATGTGGTGATAGTGCAACATGACGCGATTCTAAAAGCTCTGGAGTGGTGCCTAACACTCTGTACTTCATTTTATTGCAACACACACACACACACACACAACTGTATTTGCTATAGCAAGGCGCATAGCCAGTGTTGTCAGTCAGAAGAAACAGCATACATGGGCCAGTGTTTTTGTATACAGAGCTGTCATTGGTTAAGTGGAATTTAAAAATATGTTGGACGCTCCCAGATACTCCCAGATGTCCCTTTCCCTGCCCCTGCAAGAGCAAACTAGCTGAAGCTCGGTAATATTTCTGTTATAAAATCTCTGTTAAAATAAAAGAGTAAATTCTAATAAAATTCTGGTAATGTCAGGTTCTTGTTCTATTTACTTTCCAAGGGATTCATTATTAATTTAACTTACTGAACTAATTTTAAATTTGTTATAATTTCATTTATGTATATTATTATTATTATTATTATTATTATTATTATTATTATTATTATTATTATTATTATTGTTGTTGTTATTGTTGTTGGCGATATCATTTTTAGCTTTCCTTAGTATTTTGTTTTATTTTTATTTTAACTATAATATATATAGAATTATTAATACATTTTCTTCACAAAATTAAGGATATTTCTCTCAGTGTTTTCCTTGCAGATCATATATCTATAATATCACAAAATATGGCAGGAAGACAATAGTGTATCAAGGAAACATTCAAATATGGATGGATTTAGAATTAAAAGGAAATTTTGTTTTGTTTTGTTGTTGAGAGGAGATTTGGACTTTTTTGCTGGAGTTGTTAGTAGAATGAGAACATTCTAGATCCTTGTTTGCATAGATACTCTTGTTGTAACTGGAGAAATGGGGGACAGAAACCTTCTCTTTTTCAAAAATGTTGTTTTTGTGCGGTGATGTCACTGGGAACTGTCTCATATGATCAGCCTGAAAAGTTCAGAGCCCCAAGCAGTGTCCACTTGGTGAGTCTCCAGTTACAAAGCAACCACTGACACTGCCAAGGTAAGGCCACAGTACCTCCGCCCCTGAGGATGCAGAAAAATAGAGGAGAGAGAGAGAAAGAGAGAGAGAGAGAGAGAGAGAGAGAGAGAGAGAGAGAGAAAAATGAGTAAGTATCTATATGTTTTGAAGCAATTTTTCAACCTCTGTGTTGTCAGTCAGTTTCGGTTGCAGTGAGAACAGTGTTCTGTGTATTTCTGACCAAATTAGGCGTTATCCCAAAAGGTTGGTTTATACTCTACCCACATTCTAGAAATAATGAGACAAACAGATCTTGCTAAACTGTCCTCTTTTTCTGGGAACATTTGTGTTGTTGTCATCATCCTGTATAAAGGCAGAGTTCATTCTGAAGTATATATTGCCTTAACTGAAATGTCTCTACTGTGAATCTACTAATCTTTTATTTTGTAGCTATGTCTGTGCTAGTGCTGTGTGTCACTGTATCTATTGCTACCAGTACAAATGTAAATAAAATCATGTTCCAATTCAGCTTCAATCTGGCAAGTAAGAGTAAAAGCACTTTGACACATTTGTTTTCTGTCTTGAGTCCTTGAGGTGTTGCACAACACAGGCTTAAGGCAAATCTGCCCTGACATCTGTCTCTCTGTGTCTCATTGCCGTTAGTTAACTCCTGCCTGCCTAGAACATGCCAAGATGGCAGTCGACTGCAAAACAATTCCAAGATCAGCCGGAGCTCTACCGGATGCCCACCATGTCCGGCCCAGAGCTGGCTGCAGTCTGACTAATGACTCTCAGTCTGCCCAGTGGCTGTCTATAATCACTGCCTAATCCTTTGTCTTTGTGCCATTCCCCTGTAGTGGGAAGAGATTGGAGAGGTGGATGAGAACTACGCGCCCATCCACACCTACCAGGTGTGCAAGGTGATGGACACAACCAGAACAACTGGCTGCAGACCAACTGGATCCTGAATGAGGGGGCGCAGCGTGTGTTTGTGGAGCTCAAGTTCACGCTGCGGGACTGTAACAGCCTACCTGGTGGCTTGGGCACCTGCAAGGAGACGTTCAACATGTACTACTACGAGTCCAACGACGAGGAGGGACGCAACGTGCGCGAGAGCCAGTACACCAAGATCGACACCATCGCGGCCGACGAGAGCTTCACAGAGCTCGACCTAGGCGACCGCGTGATGAAGCTCAATACGGAGGTGCGGGACGTGGGGCCGCTCACGAAGAAGGGCTTCTACCTGGCGTTCCAAGACCTGGGTGCCTGCATCGCTCTGGTGTCTGTGCGCGTCTTCTACAAAAAGTGCCCTCTCCTCGTCCGCAACCTGGCCCTCTTCCCGGATACCATCACGGGCTCAGACTCCTCGCAGCTCCTGGAGGTGTCGGGGACTTGTGTCAACAGCTCGGTGGCGGAGGACACACCCAGAATGCACTGCAGCGCAGAAGGGGAATGGCTGGTGCCCATCGGGAGGTGTGTGTGTCAGGCGGGCTTCGAGGAAGTTAATGGCTCCTGTCAAGGTTGGTGAACATCTTTATTGTTTTGAAACACACACACACATGCTCACATGCACACACACACACACACACACACACACACAACACACACCACACACCACACACACACACACACACACACACACACACACACACGCACTCACAAACACACACACACACACACAGACACACATGCCTATACACATACAAATACACTGTCAAATGAACACAGACATATTCACACATGCTTGGATATATTTTGAATTCAATAGATGAGGGGACGATCCATATGTAATTGTGTGTAACCCTTATGTTCGGAATGATAATAATACCCCACTCATTAACATTCTCTCTGAAACAGGTAGTAAGAACATATCCCTAACATTGTACAAATGCCATAATAACATAACATATTTGTGTCTGAATAGTCACAATAGTTTGTGCAGAAATGGGACTGAAATATGCATTAATTAGCCCTTAACCTTGCTAGCCATGTTTTAGCATGTGGGGTTGGTATGTGCTGAATTGTAGAGAGTGAGAGGAGAGTAATGAAGAAAGGGGAAAGAGACAGATGAGAGGAGGAGTGGTGGGGAGAGAGGGATGGAAGGAGGGGTGGTGGGGAGAGAGGGTGGGAGCAGGGGTGGCAGACTCAGGGTGTCAGCTGTTGAATGGGTGACACTCGGCCCCCCCAGTGGCTTCAGGAGCTCACTATGGCGTAGACCTCCTGCCTGTTGTTCAGCAGGTCACTGTGATTTGGGAAAGGCATTTGTGGCACATGCGTTATTTGAGGGACCGGAGTAAGAGCGCTGTCTGAGTGTTTGTTTACGCTGCGGAGACGCAAACCCCAACGCAGCACAAAAGACGGATCATCCCTTTCCGATGCGGAAAGCCGCAGACTCATGCGGAGTCGTGTGGTTAAACACCACCATGTGCCGTAAGGCTGCCATGGTTAACAGGAAACATTTTGTTTTGTTAACGTTTTGTTAACGTTTCTAAACACAGGGTGAAGGCCTCTGGCACTATGGCTGCTGACCCATCGGAGATGACCCATGCTGTGTCCACTCATTTCAAAGCTGTGCCAAGCTGTGCTGTAGTACTTGCTGAAACAGCAGTCTGATTATCAGTTCACTCTCTCTGACTGGTGTGTATGTCTGGCTACTGCAGTTAAGGTTATAAGGATCTCACATGCTTGGTGTGTCTGTGTGTGTGTGTGTGTGTGTCTGTGTGTGTGTGTGTGTGTGTGACTATGGCAGTTTTGAGTTTGTGTCAATGTTCTGGAATGCGGTGGAATGACTAGGCCAGTCCAGAGCGGTGTGTGTGTGTGTGTGTGTGTGTGAGAGAGAAAGGGGGTTGGAAAGGACAAGGGTTCTCCTGAGCATATTTGTGAATGCAGTGGATAAGCTCAGGTGCCCCTGTGTGTGTGTGTGTGTGTGTGTGTGTGTGTGTGTGTGTGTGTGGTGTGTGTGTGGTGTGTGTGTGTGTGAATGTGGTGGAAAGGCTAGGGCTCTCCGGTCTGTGTGTGTGTGTGTGTGTGTGTGGTATATGTGTGTGTGTGTGTGTGTGTGGTGTGTGTGTGTTTGTATGGTATATGTGTGTGTGTATGGTGTGTGTGTGTGTGTGTGTGTATGGTATGTGTGTGTGTGTGTATATGGTGTGTGTGTGTTATGGTATGTGTTTGTGTGTGTGTGTGTTTGGTATGTGTGTGTGTGTGTGTGTGTATGTGGTATATGTGTGTGTGTGTGTGTGTCTGTCTGAGTATAGTAGAAAGATGAGGATGAGCATACTGCTTGTTCAGCTTCCCCTTGTTTGCTTCCCCTGTATTGACTGAGTGATTCCCACATGCGCTGCCCCGGAGACCTGTGTGCTTGTTGTTTTTTCCTCCTGTGCTATGCGCATGCACACACACACACACACACACACACCACACACACACACACTGTGCGCACAGACAGCCCAGCCCAGCCCAGAGCCAAAAGTTTTTTCTCCCATGTTTGTATGCCAGGAACAGACGGCAAGTACCGGAGATCTTCATTCCCGTTGCCATGGAAACCCAGAGACCTCTCCTCAGACTTTTCTTTTTTTTCTCCTTTCCTGAGGAGGGGTGTATGAAAATTTAAATTTCCCCCTCAGTTAGCGATCAGATTGCAGATTGCGCTAGGATAAAAGAAGTGGTGCTATCTCCCACATGTCTGTCGTGCTCAGACAAAGAGAGCCACACCGGTCCCCCTTTGATCATGTATTGATTACGCACCGTGTGAGGATGACCTTCTGTTTGAGAACCTAGAGAGACCACTGCGAGGTTCACAATTGCATCTCTCCTTTACTTGGCTCTCGCTGTTCATTTATCTCTCCAAAAGTTTTTGTTCACCACATCCACAGTAGCCCTGATAGCCAGCCTTCCCTGTGGGGCTCTGATAGGGTTATCAGGCCTGAACGTCCAGAGCAGCTGGGCTAACAGACCATAGCAGCATTTCACCCTAGCGACAGTGCACCTCTACAGACCTATAGGCCACACTCTTTATCTATATGCCTATAGGCCACAGTCTTAATCTTTATACCTACAGGCTACAGTCATGCTTAATTGGTCAGTTTTAATCTATAGGTCTATAGACCTTAATCTGACCCTACAAGACCATCTGCAGCCTAGCCTTAAAGCCTTATAGATCACAGTCTTAAAGCAGATGCCTACAGGCCATAATCATGATATCTTTGACTATACAGTCAAATATACTGTTTGTAGGCCCCAGTTTTAATGTCTATATGCCCCACTCCCACTCGGTAAAGACCATTCACAGTCGAGTCCTGAAGCCCCGTACTTCAGTAGTCTCTCTGTAGTCTCACACAGGGACTCTGGAGTTGAAGCTCAGATGGTCAACCTGCCCCAGAATTGGAGCTCAGACAGTCAAACTGCCCCAGGTCCCATTTTCCACTCTGGTGCTGAGAGAGTCAGGTGCCTCTCATAACCTGAAGTCTCTCTGAGAGGATGGCAGGAAGAAGAGAGGAGAGAAGAGAAGAAAAGAGGGGGGAAAGAAGAGGAGATGAGAGTAGAAGAGGAGGGAGTGGAAAGAAGAAGAATAATGGAGAAGAGAAGAGAAGAGAAGAGAGAGGGGAGGAGAGGAGAGCAAGGGAGAGATAAAGGAGACAGTAATTCCCACCCAGTGAATCTACCTGAGAAGGCAAAGACAAAGCCTTGGGTATTACTGTCTGTCCAAGTTCTAAAGACTTCATATCCTCTTGCATGTGTGTCTTGTGACGCTCTCAGAGATCTACTCCCAGCAGCCGGAGACAGAGGATGACTGGTGAGGTGTGTGTGTGTGTGTGTGTGTGTGTGTGAGAGAGAGAGAGAGAGAGAGAGGAGAGGGAGAGAGAGGTGAGAAGAGGAAGCTGTGAGCAGAGAGAGATGACAAAGCGAGAGATGACAGAGAAGAGAGGAGGATAGGGGAGAAGGGAAGAGGTGATGGAAATGAGACGAGTGGGTAAAAAGCAGATGCGGCGGCGTAGGGAGCAGAGGAAGAGCTGGAAGAAAGAAAGTCGAGCGACGGGAAGTAAGGAGACGAGACCAACACACACTTCAGTAGCAGCGGAGAAGGACGGCGTGTCCTTTCACCAACCAAAGCCCCACAACCCAGCACACACACACACACACACACACACACACACACACACACACACACATACCCCTCCGGGGCTCGTGTCCGCATTTCTTTGTGTGTGTGTGCTGTTGCGGCTTTGTGATAAGACTTCTCTCGCTCTGTGTGATGCTTCTGTGTTAAACGATTTCTATTGAGCTCGCAGTGGGTGGGTGGGAGACTGGCTGCCTCGGCCTGCTGGTTGGCTGGCCCACAAACCAAGGGTGGCTTGTCTGTGTGGATGGCCAGGTTGAAACCCCACCATCACACAAACACACACACACACACACACATTCACACATATACACACACGCACATGCACACACATTCACACACACACACACACACACATACACACATACACACACACATCTGTTCATATCAAGGCACTAATGCATTTAAAAATTTAATTGTTTCCATTGTCCTGCGGAGCAAGTCGAGTCCATTGAGTCGGAGTGCAGCAGGGAAACGGCTGCTAGTCTAAAATGAATTGGATGCTCGGTCTGCAGCTGCGCGTACAATGTCCCGGCTATTCATAGGCTCTCGTTCATAATTGTCGAATTACTGTAAACATGTCTGTGTCTGCACCTGAAAGATTGAACACACGTCGCCAGCTCCTTTGGGCGAACCGCAAATAGACGAAGCTGCTTCAGGGCTTCAACGAGCGGCTCTTTTTGGAGAGGCCATGACATGAGTTGAAGCCGTGTTTGTGAAATCGATTGTGAACTGTGATAACAAGACAGATGCTTTTCATTACACTTTATAAATATTTAGCTCCAATACTGCACTTCATGGGATTGTACAGTTCCAACAAAATTGCACTACATCTGTTGACTTGTGTTTGACTGGTTATTAAAATAGTTTGCTAACAGCAGAGCTTTGTGTCTGGTGGTGCATAGAGAGAGAGAGAAAGAGAGAGTTTGCAGACTAAATATTTGATTTCTGTTGCATTAACTCCAGTTTAAGGAGACATATTCACATAGAGGCCTCATGTAATGCACAATATGAGGACCTGGCGTTTTCATTATAAACAGGAGAAGTAAATACAGATAATACACTTTGGTGTTTTGTCTGAGTATTTGTGTTCTGTGGTCCCTCTCTCTTTGTCTGTCTCTGTGTCTGGGACTCGCCCCGATCCTGGGGATCCTTTAGCGTGCCGTGGAGAGAATCTCTGTGTCCTCTGATATGTAGGTCACACTGCATCTGACTGGTCAGCCCCCCCCCCCCTCCCACCATGTCTCTCTCTCTCTCTGTCTCTTTCTCTCTTTTCTCTCTCTCCGTCTCTTTTTTTGTCTCTCTGTCAGTCTCTCCTGCAGTCTTTCTCTCTCTCTCTCTCTCTCTCCCTCTGTTGGTCTCTCTCTTTCTCTCTCTCACTCTCACTCCCTCAGGGATGGGCGTCTCTGGAGAAACTGCACTGTGGTGTGTGTGTGTGTGTGTGTATGTGTGTGTGTGTGTGTGTGTGTGTGTGTGTGTGTGTGTGTGTGTGTGTGTGTTTTGTATAGAGCTGCAGTTCATGGCAAACTTTGACTCCTCCTCATCTGGTAAAATTTATGGCAGTGTTGGGGCCAGGTGATTAAATACAGCTCACCACAGCCCTGGGTTTGTGTGTGTGTGTGTGTGTGTGTGTGTGTGTGTGTGTGTGTGTGTGTGTGTGTTGGTGCTGCCGTGAGAGTGGGTGGGGCCCTGGCTGGATGCTGTCGGAGGTGCTGTTTGGGGCAATCCAATTCGGATAACCTTGTCAGGGATGGCAGCACAAAGACAAATCACACAGACACACACACAAACACTCACACACACACACACACTGCCAATTACAAATCTGGGCCATCATCCTCACTGGCCTGTAACTGCCACAGAACGCATGAGACAGAAGTGATCTGTAAGAGAGTCCGATGTGTGTGTGTGTGTGTGTGTGTGTGTGTGTGTTGGAGCAGACGAGACATCTGCTTTCTCTCACACACTCTTAGCCTGCACTGCACTTCATCACACCGAGTATTTGGACCTTGCAGATGGGTTTTTCTTTGGTGAATTTTAGCGAACGTTCGCCACCTCACAGAGCAGCTTTGACATGTATGCATGTCATAGGATTTTCCCCCCCTTTGCCACCACTAATACAGGAAGGTGTCACAGACCCTGAGGCGTGCGTGAGGAAGCACATGGTAATACATGCTACCTTTCGTTCACCAAAGACCCCTTGTGTTAAAAAATCAGTATGTGTAAATTGTATTAGTCAGGTAGAAAGACTTCAAAGTCTTCACTTTCTTATACTATTAAAAAAAAAAACACTGTTAAGAGTGTCTTTTAGTAGAAAATGGAAATATGCAAAGCAGGACTTTGGCTGATTGGTGGTGGCCTGCAGGTTGGGGGCAGTGAAATGAAAAGAAAGCTTTCTGTCCTCAGCAAAGGGCCTCTGTGCTTACCCTGGCCTCTCCAGAGACTGGAGGAGAGGACAGGAGTAGAGAGGAGAGGAGGAGAGAGTAGAGAGGAGAGGAGAGGAGCAGAGAGGAGAGGAGAGGAGTGGAGTAGAGAGGAGAGGAGAGGGAGAGGAGAGGAGAGGAGAGGAGAGGAGTAGAGAGGAGAGGAGTGGAGTGGAGTAGAGAGGAGAGGAGAGAGGAGAGGAGAGGAGAGGAGAGGAGTAGAAGAGGAGTGGAATAGAGAGGAGAGGAGGAGAGAGAGAGGAGAGAGAGGAGAGAGAGGAGTGGAGAGGAGAGGAGAGGAGAGGAGAGGAGGGAGAGGAGAGGAGAGGAGTAGAGAGGAGAGGAAAGGAGTGGAGTGGAGAGGAGAGGAGGCTTTCCCCGAGAGCTCTTCATCTCTTATCATCTCCCTTATATTTTCATTCTGGTCAGCCCTTACTGCAGGAGATGTCAAACTCGATCTGGTCATCATGCTCCTACACCACAGCACCCAGGGGAGCACTGAGAGCACTGAGCTGCCGTGAAACCACAGCACGAGGCGCAAAGATGTCAGAGAGGCCCTGTCTCTCCCGCAGAGCGTCGAGCAAATCACTGCGGACTTCCTAGCGAATCTCTGCAGTCTTCCTTGTTGGTTCTTTCATTCCTGTCTCTCTGTGTGCATAGTAGAGATGTTCAGGGCTTATTCCCATTTCCGAGCTGGCCTGTAGACAGGCTGTCATCATTCCTGTCTTCCTTTCCAAACAGTCTCGCCAGGCAACCTGTGCTCAGTTCTTGCAGCTGCCTGCTTTGCTCCAGAGCTGCAGTCTCCCGCCCCCTCCCTCGCTCCCCCTCCCTCCCTCCCTCCCTCCCTCCCTCCTGCCCTCCCTCCCTCTGTGTAAAAAAAAGAACGAAAAAAATAAAACAGGGAAATAGAGGTGTTGGAGTGTCAGAAAGTGATGGCTTCATCGCAAGGAATTCGCACCCGAAAAGTGCAGAGGAAAGAAGCTTTTTTCGCCGGCGTTTCCCCTTAGCAGAGCAACCCGTCGTCACCCTTTCATCTTCAAGGTCCTGTCGGAATCTCATCAGTCTCGCTCCCTCACCCAGATGCTCTTAAATAAGGATGGAGTTTCATGCGCTATTGTGCAGCCTGCCACAGACGGCCAGGTGAAATGATGCGGCACGTTTTCAGTCAACAGAAGATGTTGATATCTCTAAGTTATGTTGTTTGTGGCTGTGCAACGCTGGTACAAAATGAGTTAGGCAGAGTGTCTTTTTATTTTCATTTTCTCATATTGAGCTTTTTTATGTCAAAGTCAGCGACTCATTCTCATGTTACTTTAATGCATTATTAAACCGCATTTTCCAAACTCTGCGCCACACCTTCTTATGCTCCCATGCGTTATGCAACTCTACTTTTCTCTTTTTTTTCCATTCCTCCTCTCTGGTGTTGTTATTGCTGTGAGAACAGCTTCGGCGAATTTCCAGGACTCAGTGCTGTGTATGCCTGCCTGCTCTCCTCCTCTCTCTCTCTCTCTCCCTCTCTCTCCCTCTCTCTCTCTCTCTTGCTCTCTCTCTCTCTCCCTCTCTCGCTCAGCGTAACAAATGGACTGTGGACCCCACCATTTGAAGCGCCCTGGGCTGTCATGACAAGTTAAGTGCTTTCTGAAGGTTAGACAGGACAGAGTGGGGTAAACTGCCACTGCCAAGAAGTGCTCTCCCATCCTTCCCTCCCTTTCTCTTCCCCTGCCGCTCCAGCTGTTGGTAAAATATTGATATTTTGCTTTCATTGCAGAAGCTTGCTCAGGAAGCTGTGTAGCCATTTGATGCCAGAAAACTCAGCTGGTTTGAGGGAAACAAAAATATGAGAAGTCGTTTTTTTCTTGCTTGCTTGGAAGCAACTGCATTCTTTTTGACATCTTCTAATTTGGCAGAGGAGTGGGCCATTTGCAGCTTTGCAGAGATGTGTCGGAGAAACGATATTGTCATTTAAACCCACTTCACCTTCCCGGGTTTTTCCCCATCTCTCCATCTCTCCACCTCTCCATCTCTCCATCTCTCCATCTGTCCACCTCTCTATCTCTCTTACTCACTTTCTCTCTTTTCCTTCCTCCTTCCTTGATCCGTGCATGTGTTCAGGGGAAGGAGGAAGAGAGGAAACTGTCATGGCTGCAGCCCCCCATCTTCTGTCCTGTCAGGCTGTTTTCCTTGTCCCACTGCAGAGCTGTAGAAAGGCCCCCACATGATGGACAGTTGACCCTTATTGTGCTTCCTGTTTAGTCTCAGGGGGATTTATGTGTGTGTTTGTGTGTGTGTGTGTGTGTGTGAGACATACTGGACAGTCAGTGCCTGAATGTATGAGGGTCCAGGGTTTTAGTATTGGTTTGACTCGATGCTATCCCATATTTAATCAAATGTATTTTGTTGTTTACACTGCCTAACATAAACTTCAGTGACCTCTCCGGTTTACACAGGAAAATAAATAGCCGAGCATCCGACAATGGCACTGCTAAAGCACAAAGATCAACATGGGATGCTGCCAATCACTTGTTTGCATTGTGTCGTTTCAGAGCAAGTTTACTCAGGACAAGTCAAACAGAGGAAAAGGACGTTTATCTGTTCTAGTTGCATTGTTGCCCATTGAGATTTCTGTGAGCTGAGATTTTTTTCTCCTCAAACTGTGTGTGTGTGTGAGTGTTTGTGTGTGTGTATGTGTGTGTTTGTGAGTTTGAGTGTGTGTGTGTGTTTGTATGTTGTAACATACAAGCTCATGTATGTACATTGAAGGGGAGACCAAACGCAGTTTTGAAATCATAATAATAAATGAATTGACATAAATGATAAAGAAGCTAACTGAGATTAAGGAAAAAGAAGAGAACTGAAAAAACAGTCAGTGCAATGGAACGCAGGCCAAAATGTGCTGTAAATCAGTCTATGGGAAAGTGACAAAAAAACAAAATCCAAGCCAAGCCTGGAGTAGGAGTGCATCCAGAGTGCAGATGGATGAGGCCTTATATCTTGCTCCCAATTAGGCACACCTGGCACAAAGAGGGTAACAAGCACACTGGCATGTCCGGAGGCCAATGGGTGGGGTTAGTCAGGCGCAAACAGGCCGAGTGTGAGGGCCGTGACAGTGTACGGAATGCTTTTATGTGTGTGGTGAAATAGAGAAGAGAGTGGCAGAGAGAACGTTTTCATTTCTTTATGTAGGACTTAAATCATGTCTGTCTAAGCAGGGGACAGACACTGCAGAGTTGCACAGAGACTCCATATATAGACTACTGCTCTCTGCAGTCTGTAAGGAAGTATACTTCCCCACACTGCAGCCCTGCAAAGTCAGGCCAGGCGTGAACACTCTCCACTGCGCCCAGCGTCTAGTGGACCTGTGTGAGCTTCAACAAAGACACATCACACTGCACCTATCAGTGACTTAATGGGATTATCTGGAGTGAATCAGCTGGGCGAGTGCTGTCAGGTGGAGAATGACCGAATGTGGTGCAACGTAGACCAAATAGCAAAACAGCAGCCAGTGTTGATTGATGAGGGCAAGGACGTTTTGTTTTTTCATGCCCCCACCTGTTAACATTAGCTGCCAGTTCATAAATTCTGTCTACGTTGTACCAAATGCTGTCATTCTTATACCTACCAACATCATTAGGCTCCCTCAGAGAGCAGAGATATGGGCAGACTGACTCTAGACTTTTTGCTTTAACAATCACAACATATAAAGAGACACAACAGTAATGAGTCAAGGCTATATTCTGACACAACAAATACATTTTATTTTCACATGCATGTAGAAACTGGGTGAAATTGTAGCTGTTTGTCATAATCAGAATAGCTATTTTTGACTCTGACTCATACCCAGACTCTGTAGATGTGCTTCAGGTACAAGCATTGTTTAAAAAAAAAACGCATTCTGGGCGCAGTGTCATAGGCATACTTTGTAATATTTTGTAAGTAACATGGGTGGTCTTCTAAAAGCAGACACTGACAGCACACCACTGAGGTTTTAGAGTTATGAGCCAAGACTCTGACCCAACTGTCTGCCAAACGCCTCATCAATCTTCCCGCTGATGAAACAAGAATGCAAGAGTGCTTTAGTGTCCCAGTGCTCATGCCACATTTTAAACAAATCAAGTTACTCAAGAGCTGCAGTCCTCTGTGCTACAGAAAGGTTTGCTTGGGCAAGAGCATCAGTATTGGCATGAGGACTTGTAATCATCACCAACACAGTTTAAAAAGTCATAGTTTCTATTTGATTGGCAAGGTTTACATCTGCAAATTCATTTCACCAATAATGTAAACTTTCGATAATAAATTGGATGTCCTACAGCTGAGAAAATTAATTGCGTCACTCGACTAATCTATTAATTCTAATGATTAAGTAATCATTTGTATATTTTGATAATAATGTATCAATTCTTTATGTGAGTGATGACATGCAGCATGCTGTGATCATCATTCAGGACACACAGGCACTCATGAACTCATTCTCTGTTTTCTGTAACGCGACGTTCAAATTTGGCCAAGAAAAGAGTTCTGTCTGCTCACTTGTGGTCTGCTGTGACTGAACAGGGTAGGAATTTTACAGATGGCACATTCACCATTCTGAGGTCAGCAGGGTCGCAGCAGGGTCTTGGTGAAGCTGTTCCTGAGCCAGCGGCACCTGTCTGATGGGAGGACAAAGGGAAAGTCCACAAGTCCGTGGCAAGGCTGGGATGGATGTTTGAGTTTCGTGCCGTCCAGACAGATACATGGGAAATGTTCCCAGTGATGGGCAGCTAGGTGCCAGTGATCCGGCAGGTGCAGAGCCACACCTCAGCACTCACTGGATTGCTTTACAGAGTAATGGAGGGCAGCTGTCACACTACACTGAGGTGCTCTTGCTTAGTATTCTTTCCTAAGTACGCCAATACTGTCGAGTTACGATCACGGATAGAGTGGAGGCCAAACGCAAGTAAATGCAGTTTACACACCTTTCAAATTTTGGAAACTCTCTCAAATCTTGTTCACCTCTAAATACAGTCAATGCACCAAACACAACTTTACTTTTTTTGCTTTGCAAAATCCCACTGCAGTATCCACATGTACCATTTAATACCACCGCTACTGCGTTTCATACTGGTACATCCTTCTATCATCAAACATGTTCTGCATGTCGTTTTAAACACCTGATACTGCGTGTCTTGGCCTGCTTCACCATGACAGAACTCATAGTTTACCCACCTTCTACTTTACCAGCAAACCCCTGCTTAAGATTGTATCTAGGAGATGACCAGTGTTATTATTCAATCCCCAGATACTGTGTGGCTGTCAAACAATCCATGGCACAACTGAAACAGATATTTTGTTAGTGCAGCGCTGTTGTTATTACTCTACTGTAATGTTACTGTGCCCTTTTCTGCTCATCTTCATAATTAGAGAGGGATGAAAGATGCATCTGCAGCCTTTTCTCTTCCTTTGTCGTAATTGGAGCCCTGCTTTTAATATTCATGATGCATCTGAAACAAAGCAAAAGTGTCTTTTTTTTTCTAAATTTAATGATTTTTCAGCCTTTATTCCCTAACCTTTCTGTTGTCATAATTAGCTGTTAATTGATTTGTCGGAGCATTTAATTCCCCTCAATCTGAAACTGCCGTTAACCTCAACGTTTTTTTTTTTTTTCCCCAGAAACTAAGCATTATGTTTTCAATTACTGAACATCCACAAAATCAAAGCACGCTTGAAGTTATCTTTCTCCCTCTTTGTGTAAATAAAAAGTCATATCAATCAATGCAATTTGGTCCCTGAAATCTCAATGATCTGGAAGCCCATTAGACTCTGCTGGTGGGTAACTGGCCTCCACGCCACTGTTGGCTAGTGCTAGACCATGAGCCTTTGCAGCACACATTAAGAGCTCCCCCGCCTCCGTGGCATTGGAGAGACATCCTGCGTCCACTGCCCGGGGTGGGTCAGACAGAGGGGGGAGGGGGTCAACCAAGCGTCCAGACACACACACACACAAACAGAGAGAGAGAGAGCATAATACAATCTAATCTTATTTGGAGGGTTTGGCAAAGGACAAAAAACAGCCAAAAAAAGAAAAAAAGGTCAGGAGATTTCATGCCCCCTTCCTCCTTGCAACACACACACACACACACACACACACACAGATCACCATGGGTGTGATTTCCATGGTAATTTTTTGAAGAATCCTTCTGTGAGGTGAAGTTTCTTACAGGGTGTGTTTTGTGTTTGTGCTTCCAAAGCTAGAATTGTAAAGGTAGCTGTAGTGTGTGTGTCCATGTGTGTGTGTGTGTGTGTGTGTGTGTATCTGTGTGTAAGTATGTGTAAAATAGGTGGTGAAGTGGGCCACCCTGCTGGGATAATGAAGCCAATAGAGCCAGCTTTCCCAAGCCTCCCCAGCCAGTTGGTGTGTGTGTGTGTGTGTGGTGTGTGTGTGTGTGTGTGTGTGTGGGTGTGCGGTAGTAGGCGACTGGGGGTGTGTGAAGCTAATGCAAATGCCGGATTAGGGGATCTGACCTCAGCTAACCAATAGTGTGTGTGTGTGTGTGTGTGTGTATCTATGTGTAACCTTTTCAAGAGGATAGCTTCCTTGTATTTCACCATGCCACAGAGATATAGAACAAAACACTTGAAAGCCCTAAATCAGTTTGCTGTGACTCTGTAATGGAGAGATGTGAGTAGAGGGCTTAGCTGCTAGCTTATAGCTATTAGCAAATACACTTCCCCATCCTTAGTGTGCCCCAAAGCTGTCAATCAGTGGCATGATGTTAAACAGCTCCGGAAAAAAAAAATCATTTGAATTTGACACAATTATTCACATTTTATGTTTCGTGTTTCTACTCAAAGATGAGGCTTGCAGTCTCTCTATGTCTCTCCCAAACACACAAACACACATGCGCACACACACACACACACACACACACACACACACACACACACACACACTCACAAAGGGAATAGATGGGGATTGTGTACTCTAGAGTGCCATGTGTGTGGTGAGTGTGTACATTGTCTGATCCTAATTGCGTGCACTCGAAGAGCCAGCTAAAGGAAGCGGATAACAGGTATTTCTCTTAATCAGGTCTGTCTGAGTAGTGCTATTTGACAGATGTCTTTTATGCCTTTTTTCCATCTTGCCTTTTGCTTTTCTTTTCTTCAGCCTCATCAAAGACATGCCAGGTCTGTGTGTCTGCATCCACATGTCTCTGCAGGCTCTAGTCATCCGTAAGGTGCAGCCCAGCAGTGTTTTCATGTTGGCTCATCTCTTTGTTAGAATAGCTTGATGGCTGCTGTAGTGTTTTTCTTGTCTGGCAAATAGTTTTTCTGTCTCCTCATAGTGGGACAGTCAGCTGCACCTCTGCTTGGTATATTTCATCATGTATAATTCTCAGAGGCATGGAATGCCTGCAAGTCCTCATGCATATTTCAGCAGATGACCTCCATCGATAAGAAATGATGTTGCATTGTTGTGTTTTTTTAAGTATATATTTTTCTGCCATTTTTTCCTTTATTAAAGAGAGACACAGAGAGAGAGAGAGAGAGAGAGAGAGAGAGAGTGAGTGGGCGAGAGAGATGGGGTGGGAATAGGAAATGAACCTGGGTCCTCGGGGGCGCCTGCCTGTTGTGTGGAATGGATGCCAGCTACCTAGTGACGTGGGTAGAATGTTAGTAAACCTCCCTCCTGACATCTCAAGAGCCCCCTGGTCAGTTGATTGGGAGTCTGGGGTTTTTGGTTGACTGGCTAGGACGCTCGTCTCCCGATCCTGTCGACTGGCTAGGACGCTCGCCTCCTGATCTTGTCAGCTGGCTAGGGCGCTCGCCTACCGATCTGAGGTGCGGTGAGGTCGCGGGTTCGAGCCCTGGGCTGGACAGAATGACCTCTGTTCCATGTAGGCGCAGTAGCAATTGCCTTACTGTATAAAAGGCAGTGTGTACTCCAGGGAGCCCTGCTGCCCCTGATTACAGCCCTGATTCATTAGGATTTGTAAGGGGAACTTGTGATACAGAGAAACGCTTTGAGTCATTTCCCTCTCCGGCATGAGATGGTGAGGAGTTGAACTGCCATGTTGTCATAATACCAGACTCATGACTTTGATATGATGCTGTATGATACTAGTAGCTCAATACCAATACAGGCATAATACTATGGCTAAAAAGAAAAACATCAGTAATAAACATCTGTAATAAAATAGGCCTGGCATGGAACTTAGAGCCATCCGTAGAGAAACCAGTAGCTCCATAATGATGACATAACTGAATAGTTCCACCCTGAAAACACACAAAAGTGTCTCTGAGTTTTGGAGGGGCTCTAAGCCAATCACACAAATTGTTATATACTGGATTCTGTGACATGTATTCCCACTGGTTGGATATAATATTTATGTGTTAGTGCGTCAACCTCAACTCCCTCAGGTTCAAGGTGGCATTATTCAGTGGACTTATTTGTACCAGATAATAATTTTTAGGGATATATTCAGCCAATTAATTATCAAGGGATGGCCATTGACAAGAGATGGTAACATAGACCATGAGGTTTTGACTACCAGCCATATTCAGTAATATTGCATTATATATTATTATGTATATATAATTATATATTATTAATATTTCATTTCAAGACATTACAATGGTAATTTGCGACATGTGCATTATTTCAAAATGTCATTTCATCCAGTTGCTACCAAATTTGCAACCCTCTGCTATTTAACTTTTTTCATATCATGCAACATTGAATCTGTAAAGGACTTTATACTCAAAATGAGTGTCTGTGATATGCAAATCTATGCAAATGCTTGCTAATTAGTAAATACAAATAACATGTAAATTCCATGACAAACACATATTTGTGTAGCCTGAGTATTTGGCTTCAAGGAAAAACTGATACTCTCCCTGAGATATACTTAGTTCACTAGCAGCAGAATGAAATAATCAAGGAGTCATTTTTTGCTGATTTTTGCAAGGTCTTTACCATTTTCTGATAAGCCATAAGCTAGCAGATGTTTTGAAAAAAAAAAAGATAAAAGATGGGTTTTCAAAATCATATGTAACTCACCCCTCTTTAAGTATCATTACTAACACAATGAGATATAGTGTCTTTTCCTGTGTCAGGATATCCTGATACTCCATATACTCCAACATTAGTATCTAGTTTACACTCAGTGTGTAAATGGAACAAATGGGAGAAAAAGACAAGTGTTCATATGATACCTGCAGCTCCCTTTGTGCCTGAATGGGAGGCTAAATATGTGCTCCTAACAGGTCTAACGGATGACTTTGTGGAGCAGGGAGCTTGCAAGGCCGGAATTTGGCATATATTTTTCTCAGGTCTAATGTTCCATGACAAGAGACCAAGGTTCTGTCAAGGTGAATCAGTTTCTGTGTCTCCTTAAAGAGCTTGCTAATACAGCACAGCTCCTCTCCGCGTTCCTCCTCTCTCCTCTCTCCTCCTCCTCTCTGATGTCCTGTCCTCTCGGCATGGGAGATTTGCATGGGAGGCCTTTTTGGGGAGGATAAACTATTCCCATGAAATCTTCCCTCCCATCCTTTCTTGGCCTCGACAGGATCATAACAACAAAGACCTTTAAAAATAGCTGCAGAAATAAATAGAAAAATAAAAAGCGATGCGATACCCAGCCCCTACCCCACCCCACCCGGTCTTCTGTTCTCCGCCAGTGACTGGGTAGCGGGTGAGCTGAACTAACTGAGAGAGATGTGGATGTGGCGAGAGGCACTGGATTCTCCTTCAAAGCTCCTCATTCACTCATAATGCAGAGATGAACACACCCATGAACACACCATGAAAGGAAGAATTAATCTGACAAATTCATTAAGCACATGAAGCACTCCTTAATGCTGTTGCCTGAACACTGTGAGGTAGGCATATTATGCGTGTGTGTGTGTGTGTGTGTGTGTGTGTGTGTAATCCAATCACAGAGTGTCGGTGATGTTATTGGTGTTATTGCGCCCTCACGGTGACCTCTTTATTTAATCGCCACTCGTGCTGCGTCCATTAAGATGCTTTTAGATCATAAAGCTGCATATCCTCCCACGGATTAGGAGGAGGAGGAAAGGAGAGGAGGAGAGGACAGGAGAGGACGGGAATGGGGAGAATGCGCGTGGCCGTGCCATGATCCATTTCAGGCAGGACAGTGAGGTGAAAAGAGGAGGAAGATGAGGACGAGGAGGGGAAGAGAGAGAGGGAGAGATGAAGAGGATGTATGTGGCCGTGTGGTGATCCGTATCACGGCATGCCAGTGTTGGCTGCGTGGAAGCGGATCATGTTCACATGACGAATCGTTTAAATGACCTGCCAGTAGCAGGCCCAGTGATGGGGAGCTGAGTGATGGAGAGCTAACACACCGGACCACACTTCGCAACTCTTCCTCTCCCTCTCTCTCTCTCTCTCTCTTGCTTCCTCTCTCTGACTACCCTTTTTCATTCTCTTTGTTCCTCTCTTTCCCTCTCTTTCTCTCTCCCTTTCTTTTGTTTTATCCTTCTCTCTCCTCTCCTTTCTCCTCTCTTTTTCTCTCTTTCTCTCTTTGTCCTCTGTCTCCCTCACTCTCATTCTCTCTCTCTCTCTCTCTCTCTCCTCTCTTGCTACAGTCTCATCTCTGTTTTGCTCTAAAAGAAAAGAACATGTCAGAATGATGGTAAGTGGGTTGCTGACGACAGTACAGGGGCCCATTAAATAAGTGTTATGAGTCTGTAGAAATGCTTCTGGATGCATTGCTAGTGATGTAACTCAGTATGTACGACATACTGAGACAATACAACTGTTGTTTCCTTTCTGACAGTAGATTTCACACTGCTCTCATCTCTGGTGCAGCTTGCTATTTCCAGTTCACCATTACACCACCAGAGACACACACAGATACTTAAAAACATAAACACACTGAATGTGCCCTTAAATCTTCTGGATATCTGTTGTGGTAGAGATATATGTTTTGTTATATTTTCAATGTATCTCTGTGAGTGATGTATTAAAAGTAATGCCACATTTTGTCATCTTTACCTTGATGACAGTCCCAGTATATCTGTTAAAAATGAGGCCTTGGACCTTCTGGTAATCCAAGTGAGCGTTAGACTCCATCACGCTCTGACAAAAGAGGAAGCCAGCGTTGATTAAGTGTGGGTTTGGTGGCAGGCGAGTTGGGGAGGTGATCACATGCCCGATGTGTGGAATTGATGCCCTCATTTTCAAGGTTACCTTGCAGTTCACCCGTACACATATCCAAAACACACACCCCGGGGATAGGTGACCTTTCGCTTCAGCCTCGTCCACCTTTTTTTTCACCATGGTTACGACCTCTTCAGTGAAATTCTCATTTGAAGAGATATTTTGTATCCCGGAGGCACACTGGATTTATAATCGAACCGTTCTGCTGTCTATTGTTCTTTAGACATTCACACACAGACCCACACACACACACACACATGCACTGTAATGTTTAGTTGATGGAAAATGGCCAGTGTGCCTGTTCCAGAGAAGCTAAGATAAACTACATCTCTATTATTAAGGGCTGTTTGAGGCCTGACATTTGAGTCGCCGTTTATCACTCTCCTAGCAGGAGGTGGTTTAATGATAATTGCAAGGTCATTGTGAGCGCTCTGTAATTTGAAGTGGGATCTTGTTATGGAGAGCCGCGCTGACAACCGATTATCACAGCGGCACATTTGCCTCAATTTTAGATGTCTGCAGATGAGCATGTTTCTAGTCAAGCAGATGTAATACGTAACACATGAATAACCTTTCCTGAAGAAAAACCTCTGATTTCACAGCCACCTGCCCTAGATGGAAAGTGCTGTCAGACGGAGGGCTGAGATTAATCTCAGAAAAATATGCACACTAATATTCTCTAAAGTGTAAAGAGTGTGAATTCGTGGTTCAGTGTGTTAGGGGATATTGATCTTCACAGAAAGGAGACCTGATAGTAGTGGATACAGGAGATAGATAGGACTACATTTTCTATAGCACACACACACACACACACACACACACACACACACAGCTATATATGGGTCCAAATCACATGCTCAAATCACGGTCTGTCTTATTGGTTGTCATGCATAATATTGGTGGTCTGTGTCATCTTACAGTGAATAACCAGCAAGTCATGTGCTTGTGGATAATGATGCGTTATTAGACTGTACTGTTGGTTTGATCAGAGATACAGGAAATCGAAAAATAGCAGCTACATCAAATTTGCAATTTTAGAGCCAGAGACCATTAAAAAACAAAACACACTGTTCAGACTATTTATGGATACGACACATGAAAAGAGAAGAAGAAACAGCAATATCACCTCCCAAAAAAATCTGATTGTAAACTAGGACACGAGGCACGCGGCTTGGGTGGGTGACATCTGGTGTATGGGGCAGCAAGAGGCTGGCTTGGTGCCAGTCACATAGGTGGAAAAGTCACGACAGCAGTTTATGGCCTGGCTTTATCTGATGCCATTCTCCCTGCCGCTGCATGGCAGCCAATAGAAAATAGGCTGAGCGGTGAGCACGTCTGCACTCTGTGCCATAACTTGTCTTCTCTGCTTTTTAAGGAAATAAACCAATAAGTACTTTTTTTTTGGGGGGGGGGGGGGGATGAGTTTTTATGAATGGGAAGAAGATCTCTCTCTGAGCCATGAAGAGAATAACTCTCATTGAGCTGAGCGGTGCTTTACGTTTGCTTTGTGTTTGCTTTGTGTTTGCTCTGTGTTTGCTTTGTGTTTGCTTTGTGTTTGCTTTGTGTTTGCTCTGTGTTTGCTTTGTGTTTGCTTTACGTTTGCTTTGTGTTTGCTCTGTGTTTACATCTGCTGCAGAGGCTGTTTACCGACCCAGATCAGCGCCCGAGTGGCTCAACCACCTCCTTAACTCTTTCCAGCCACTCTTTTGCCACCTGGCAAAAATGTGCAAAATGCAAAATGACTCCTTGACTATTTCATTCTGCTGTTAGTAGCCTAAGTGTATCTCAGGGAAAGCATCTATCTTTACTTGAAGCCAAATACTTAGGCTACATAAATATATGTTTGTTTACATATTTACATGTTATCTATATTTACTGATTAGCATAAATGTGCAAACATGTGCATATTCCAGACACAAATTTCCTTTACAGCTTCAGTGCTTGGTGTGAAAAAAGAGAAATAGCAGAGAAGTGTATGTATCTGTTGGCTAAATAAGGCTAATTTGCTGGCAATTGATTGGATGAAAGGAACCCTCAAAAACACAAATAATGAATAAATGAATGAAAACAATACATTTTGAAATAATGAACATGACGCAAATTAAAATTGTTATGCATTGAAATATTATTGAATATGGCTGATAGCCAAAACTTGATGGTCTATGTTAGCCCCTCTTGTCACTGGCCATCCCTTGATCATTATTTGGCTGAATAGATCTTTAAACATTATTATCTGCACAAATAACTATATATACAGCTTTGCTTCCACTGAATCTCAGTTTCTTTACATTGGTTGCCACCTTGAAATTGAGAGAATTTCGGTTGATGCACTACCACATAAAGATTAAACCCAACTAGTGGAAATATATGTAACAGAATCCAGTATGTAGCAATTTGTGTGATTGGCTTAGACCCCCTTGACACTCAGAGACATTTTTGTGTTTTCTTTAGAGAGAAAGGGTAGAACTATTCAGTTATGTCATCAGTATGTATGTACTTATCTCTCTATGGGAGGTTGGGAAAGAGTCAAAGTACACCAGCAGCGTTTTAATTAATGGCCTTGTGCAGAGACCCTTGCCACCGAAACCACTGATAATCTATCTGTCTTCGCTTCCTGCCATACATTATGTGAGCGCCTTCTGCCGAGTCAGGAGGCCCTCAGCGAGACTGAAGACTTTCAAAGGAGCGCTGTTTAAATGCCGGCGAAAGTAAGATCTAGCATCTTGGCTCTCTCCCTGTCTTTTGCCAGCCACTGTGAATGTTTAATGTACTTATTGATTTAAACGCCCATTCGTCACTTTGTTCTCTGGGAGAAAGACAGTTTGGGATGAACACGCCGCCTGCCTGTGCTTCAGATGATAAACGGATTTAGTTTTCCTTTTTCTTTTGGGTTACTGAGAAAACTTGTGAACTAGTGCCTGCGACTCTGAAGTATTAAGGCCCTATAGAGTAATTATATGTCTATACATTTTTTGAAGGATTTAGAACTAGGTTATCCAAGAGGGTCCTATTTGGCTTTTCAGCTTTGTGAAGTGTTGATGCAGAAGATGCGTCTGCCTGCCAAACTGGTGTTCAAAATCAAAGAGGCGAAAGCAGCACTATGTATGGAAATGCATTGCTATCTTAAACAAGCTGCTGGAAGAACTGCGGCGGCAGAAACGTCATGTTCAGCAGAACAGGAGTGAGATGTGTCCTTATCTAAAGGCGTGGGAGTTTTTTTTTTTCTTTTTTCTTTTTTCTTTTTTTGGCGCCATATATTTGACGGGCGTTTGATTGATCTCCTGGCCCTTGTGTTCTTGCTTTGATCCCTCTGCAGTGTGTAAGCCCGGGTTCTACCGCTCGGCTCTCCAGACTCACAGCTGCAGCAAGTGCCCACCGCACAGCTTCACCCGAGTTGAGGCCTCCAGCGCCTGCCAGTGTGAGGACGGATACTACCGCAGAGACTCGGACCCCGCCAACATGGCATGCACAAGTAAGACTCTCCCTTATGCACACTCTCACTGTGTGATTTAGCATTGCCTGTTCATTATCTTGAGATATCGTGTGGAAACATGAAGAAAAACAGGTAAGCAGAAGAAGAAAGCACAAATTAATATTTATACATGTATTATAATGTAAATAATCTTAAATAATCATAATAACAAATTTGAATGCAGTCTGCAAAATGTAGAACATCTACTCACATGCACATGATGAGATTTGATGATTACTGGACCCTCAGAAGCTCTGAAACCTTTTTCTGGGTCAGACTTGGGTTGAGTCAGTTAGGTCAGAGCATGGCTAGGTAGAGACAAACAGGAGCAGAAAGTAGAGTAGAGTTACTTTATTGAAAAGGAAAGTGGAACTTTTATTAGCATTAAATAATAATATTAGTATAAAAAATATACATTTTTGTAAATTATTAAAAAAAGATAAGAAAGTACAGCTTTTTAAAATGGCTTTCTCAAAGTATATCTTTTATTATACTAATGAGAAGAGGTATCAGATAAACCATTGGAGCACAGCTGAGTGTTGTGCAGCACTAGTCTGCGTCCCAGGTGTCAGGCTTGCTCTCAGAGGCCTGGCAGGCTCCCATGTCTTAGATGTGTGTCAGAACGATTTGCTTTGACCGAGCCGCTGGTTTGGCCCGGCTCAGTGTATCGGCCCCTCACATTAGCATGCTATTGATTTCCTGTAGGTGAGACGGAAGCCCAGGAAGCTATAGAAACAAAAAAGAAACAAGAAAGCCACCTTTGGTCCCACTAATCCATGTGTGTGTGTGTGTGTGTGTGCGTGCACACATTCATGCGTGTGTGTTTGTGTGTATGTCTGTGAACTTCATGTATGCTTTTCTGTGTGCTTGTGTGTTTGTGTTTGTGTTTGCGTGTGTGTGTTTTTGTGCATGCGTGCTTGTGTATGTGCATGTATACACTGTATTCTATGCTATTTTATGCCTATATATCTTTGTGTGCTTGTGCTTGTGTGTTTGTGTTTGTGTGTGTGGTTTTTTGCGTGTGTGTGCTTGTGTATGTACATGTATACACCTTATTCTGTGCTATTTTATGCCAATATATCACTGTGTGTGTGTGTGTGTGTGTGTGTGTGTGTGTGTGTGTGTGTGCAGAGCCCCCATCAGCACCCCGTAATGCCATCTCCAATGTGAACGAGACCAGTGTGCTCCTGGAGTGGACCCCGCCGGAGGAGACGGGCGGCAGGAAGGACCTGAGCTACAGCATTCTGTGCCACAAGCTGGGCGGCGAGCCGCGTCAGTCGGAGCCGTGCGGGAGCCACGTGCGCTACCTGCCCACGCGCACGGGCCTACGCAACACCTCCGTCATGGTGGCCGACCTGCTCGCGCACACCAACTACACCTTTGAGGTGGAGGCGGTCAACGGCGTCTCGGAGCTGCTGGCTCCGCTACGGCAGTTTGTGGTGCTCAATGTCACCACCAACCAGGCTGGTGAGTTTAACAGCCTCACTCTGACTCTCCCACCACCCCCCACAGCGCTGCTCCAAACACCACCCCTAGCTAAGGAAGTGACCTAATGATCACTGGGGGTTCTCAGTTCTTTGAAGTGTGGATTGCTGACTTGTGCATTCTTGCGAGTATTAGACACACAAGGATGGTATTGGGCCTCTATTTGTTGGAATTGAGGAATTTGGAGCTTTTGATATGCTTATGTGTGGGTGTGTGTGTGTGTGTGTGTGTGTGTGTGTGTGTGTGTGTGTAGTGGGCAGGAGGGCTGAAACTTCAAAGCGTTAGTCAGGTGACCAAAAGAAAAGCTGATGAAAAATCCTCTTTTCTCGCGTCCCAATCTTTTCAACATGAAATGGTTTGATGCACAGACAGCATGCTGACAAACTGCTTGTGCACAGATGCAGAAAACAAGGCCTCTGTCAGCAGCATGTGTGCAAAGAAACACTGTCCAGTCGCTGAAGCTGGAGGCGTTGGCACAGGTTGTTGGGTTCGCACTGAAGATGATCGGTTTCAGTGCGCTGCCACTGATCTACAGTCAGCCTTGAGTTGACGGCCTGGCTATGAAAGCTCAGAATGAAATCCTCTGGCAGACATGTGCCACTGTGCCACATTGTGAATGAGGAAATGAGCACAATACATAAATATATATATATTGAAAAACTGCTGTAGTTGAGTGAGGTTTAAAACTGGTCGTGTCCTTGTTCAGGCTAGACAGAAAAAACATTACTGGCTTTCAGAAGGATACTTGAATGTCCATTAAGTGGACTGATTGTGTTCCGCAATGAGAGGCCGGAGTGATTCAGGCGTCTGCCCAGGAGAGGGTCGGCCCCTGGCTGGGGATCAGGAAGTCCAGCGCCCTGATAACACCCTCAGAGGAGGCCAGTCAATTAAGGCTGAGAAAGAACAGAGGCCCCCATGGCTGCTTTAATTCGTCCAGACCTTCCAGGCCACTATCTCTCCTCCTTTACCTGTCTCTCTCTTTCTCTCTCTCTCTCTCTCTCTCTCTCTCTCTCTCTCTCCCCCATCCCCATCCCACCCCAGTCACAGACGGTTCTGTCCTAGGGGAGAGAGGCTGCTATTGACTTTTCATTACAGTAATGATGAGCATAACAGATATAGATGCATAATCTTCTTTATCTGGAGGAGGCCTGTAATTGCTTGGGATCACCGGAGACAGGCTGTGGCACCTGTAGCTCAGTGTCGCCGTGCCGACAGTCTCCAAGACGATAAGCCCAGACTGCCAGTGTGGGATTTTACCAGCAGCTGCAGAAAGTTTCTGGAGTAGAATGCAGAACTAGATCCAAGTGGTTCTGGAGTAGAATGCAGAACTAGATCCAAGTGGTTCTGGAGTAGAATGCAGAATTAGATCCAAGTGTCATAGTCATGTGTATATTTTTGTATCTTCATTGTGTAGTGCTAGTTAGGAAAGAACTACAAGGGCTGCTGTGTGCTGGTTAGAAGATGTGCGTCTCCCTTTCATGCAGTGCTACTTAGCGTGATAGAAGTGAAGACTGGATGTTTGGCAGAGAGAGATGACAAAGCTCTCAGATCCGAATGCAATGAAATTAGAGTGGAAGATTTTTTTCTTGGGTTCCTAATTAAAATGTTCATCATTCATTCATTTGTTCAGTTTCACTTCCAGTTGAATCACAACAAAAGCAAAGTATTAACAGAAACATAGATATGTATCTAGTATGTCAGGAGAAGAAGGGCCTCTGCATCTAGTCCCAGCTGTGTCTGGTTCCTTTTTTCCCTGCTACTCTGAAGGGCAACTTGTGGAGGCTTAACACATGAAGGCCTCTGTCTCTCCTGTGGCTTTCCTTAAGAGGTCTGGAAATGAGGAACAACACCTTCTGTAGTCCGCACTCTCAGGAGGACCTGACCTCACAGCGCTGCGCTCCGCTCTACTCGATGCAGGGCGGCGCGGTGGGGAAGCGCCTGATTCGGGGCCGCATCACAGGTGGAGCAGGTGGCTCCAGGGCTTCACCATCTATTTCTCCTCTTTCGGCAGTTTTTGTCAGCTCCAATCGGTTACGGAGGGAAAGAGCTGAGGCTCTTTTCTCACGCCTCCCGAAAAAAAAAATCAGTTTCTGTAGCGGGTGAAATGTTTAACAAATAGATCTAATTTGTGTTTTTATTCCTTACCCATGCATCATTGTCACAAAAGCACCACCGAGGCATTTAAATAGCACCTCCACACTCACACACGCACACACACACACCCAAACACACTCACACAAAAAACTCTCTCTCACACACACACACACACACACACACACACAAGCACATGCATTCACGTGCACACACACACACGCACACACACAACACACACACACACACGCACAAACACACATATAAATTCACTCCCACTGCACTCGTTAAGTTAAGCAAGGATTGTGAAGGTGGTGTCATCCTCCCCTCGGAAGAATAGACTTTAGCAGCTGCGTCCCGCTCTGTGTTGCGTCTCTCTTTGGTGGAGAGGGGGGATGAGTTGCTTTAAGTGCTCACTAATGATGACGAGACGAGTAGAACCAACATCTTCACGCCACAGCCAAGCCCCGTGTTTCATAGCCAGGCTCCGCGGAAGCAGAGGGTGGGGTTTTGTGTGTGTGTGTGTGTGTGTGTGTGTGTGTGTGTGTGTGTGTGTGTTGGGGGGAGGGGTGGTGTTTAAGAATCACTGACAGCGATCAAACAGAGGCACACGGGAGGGCTGGGGATGGGAGGGAGCACAGCGAAAGGAACAAATCTGTTTACTTGTGAAATCGACACGCTACACATGGGCCCTTTAATAATCAGACGGCAATTTGCAGACATCCATCAAAATGAGAGTTGATTTCCTGCTCCCCCCCCCGATCGCTCTCGGAGCCGATTGAGCAGTCAGCAGGTGCAAACCATTAGTGAACGCCACCGAGCCCCCCACAGCCCTCTCGAGTGCTTTCATGTTCTTTCTGGGGAGATGGAGCATGGAGCATGTTTCTCTCTCTCTCTCTCACACACACACACACACACACACTCACACATGCACACACATAAACTCGTAAGCACATTCATGCACATGCACAAATAGCAACATTTGTAGCATTGTGTTTAGAGCTTTTCGGCACTGTCTTTTTCCTCTGCCTGTGGACTTTGAAACGGTAATTGATGGATTTGACTGCCGTGTGTTTGCCTCTCTCAATATTCCTAATTACTGCCAGTGCGTTGCCTTTGGCAGGTGGGGTTTTTATGGGGCCCCTAGTTCAGCACTGCATGTGACCGTCCCGCATGAAGCAGCAGACCAGGAAGTTGTGCACTCATCCCTCCCCAAAACTTGCCCCAGTTACCCCAAATCTCTCTCAATTAGCCACACCTCGCAATCATGCATGCTATCTTATTTTATTCATTTTTTACTTATATTGTGTGGTGTGTGTGTGTGTGTGTGTGTGTGTGTGGTGTGTCTATGCTCTATTGATTAGATCATACAGTACACCCAAGAGATGTGGGTCATACTTCATACAGTACTCCCAACTGTGGGTCATACTTATACAGTAACCCAAGACTGTGGTATACTTCATACAGTACTCCCCAAGAGGCTGTGGGGTCATACTTCATACAGTACACCCCAAGAGGCTGTGGGGTCATACTTCATACAGTACACCCCAAGAGGCTGTGGGGTCATACTTCACATCAGTAACTTTTATTGTGTATCTAATGAAGTTGATCACATGAGTGCATTGTTTTACATAGCTTGTGCATCGTTGTCATACATGATACTGTTTTAGAATTGCTCTTTTATTTCTATATATGTATAGTGTGAATTTTGAAATACACAGTATGAGCTGAATCTTAATGTCTCTCAATATAAGGACCTTCAATATAAGGGCGATACGCATTGCCAATAAGCACATTCTATTCTATTCTATTCTATTCTATTCTATTCTATTCTGTTCTATTCTGTTCTATTCTGTTCTGTTCTGTTCTGTCCTGTTCTATTCTATTCTATTCTGTCCTAAAGAGCTGCATAGGAATTACCATGGACCTGTTTTTCAGAATAAGACCTATGCGTCTATGATGCAGGGAGCTTCAAACTATTTTTATAGTTGGTCAGCTTATTAAAATGAAGTTTTTCTCCTTGTTGGCAGTGCATTTCGTCCCTCTGTGAGTGTCTTTTTTTGTCCGGGTGCAGACTCGCTATCAGATGGTGGTAATTTGATGGCAGGGGGCTTGGCAGAGTGACAATGTGTGTGTGTGTGTTTGTGTGTGTGTGTGTATGTGTGCACACGTGTGAGGGAGAGGGCACATGTTTCAAATATCCTCCCTCATGAATGTAAATGCAAAGTGGGTGCAAATGTAGATGTAATAAGTATAATGGAGAGAGAGTGAGAGGGAGAGAGAGAGAGAGTGAGATTGAGAGAGGGGGGGTGAGAGAGATAGAGAGAGAGGTTAAGGGAGAGAGAGTGAGGATGAGGGTGAGAGAGAGGGAGAGGGAGAATCCTGCTCTTGGCAGACTTTGTGCAGCAGGTCTTTAAGTGTGACTGTTGTTGTTAGCCCAGAGGGTGGGGGGTGAGTGTAGGGGAGTGGTGTTGAAGCAAGGGTGGTGGGGGTGGTGGATGATCGGCGCTGGGCGCAGCCCCGGTCAGGGCTCTCAGAGGCCGACTCCTGGCACAGGCTGCCGTTTGGCAGGAGTGATACGGAGCCCCGCTCTCGTCTGTGTCTGGTCTGCCAGAGGTTCTCATCTCATCCTGCCGCAGGCTCCGCACAGCAACAACAACCAGCCTTGTTTACAAACAACACACACTGCTGAGAGACCACACCACCGGTGGCCAGGCTGGACCACAGGAGATGACCTTTGCTGGAAACATGAACAGAAACAAATAACCACACCCCTACAATTATCAGAACCACTTCACACATCTAATTTACACAGTTTATGCTGGGAGCTCAAAAACATAGTTGAGAAACTTAGTTACGCACATGCTGTGTGTGCGTGTGTGTGTGTGTGTGTGTGTTTGTGGAGAGAGAGAGAGAGAGAGAGAGAGAGAGAGAGCAATCATGCAGTCTGTCTGAGCTTTGAAGAATATAAAATGTAGTTTTCTTCATCATCTCCATCACAAATTATCTAGCGGTTGAATAATTTAAGACCATCGCGGTGTTCTTTTCTATTGCTGCCTATGGTCATTAAGATTGCATTTAGCATCGTACCTTTGTATCTCTCGTCTTGTGTACAGTTGTGGTTTGTTGTTTATTGTGTTTTATACTGTGTAGCCACTTTGCTCTTGATCTGATACAGTTTCTTGCTCTGACAATGACACTTTCTTGCACTATGGTCACTATGCCAACCCTCTGCACATTTACATATCACCACACAAGTGGCACACAATTAGAACTGTTTTTCTTATTGTTTTGTTGTGTGTGTGTGTGTGTGTGTATGATGTGTGTGTGTGTTGATCATGTGTATGTGGAATGTGTATATATCTTTTTATGGATGCTACGGGATGCTTGAATTTCCTGCGGGATGAATAAAGTATTATCTTATCTTATTTTATCTTATCTAATGCCCCCCCTTACCCTAAGCCCTGAACCCTCAAACACTTAACCGGCATGAATCAGCCAAGCCAATCATCAAGTAAAATCAGGCTAATTAAACCATGAAGGTTTCAGGGCTTAGAGCTTAGTGTTTAGGGCAGGCATTAGAATTTTGCAAATTAGGTCTAGTTTTTCCTTTTCAAAAATGGGAATGTGTCCTGATCTTGGGAAGGAGAGTTTCCTCCAGACATGGAGGTTTTAGGCAGGGTGTCGTGCGGCACGATGTCTCCTCCAGACCCGGAGGTTTTGTGCGGGGTGTTGGGCAGCACGGTGTCTCCTCCAGACCTGGAGGTTTTGGGCAGGGTGTCGTGCGGCACGATGTCTCCTCCAGACCTGGAGGTTTTGGGCAGGGAGTCGTGCGGCACCACGTCTCTGCCGTGCCCACGTGTTCACATGTCTGGAATTGGCAGGTGCCGCCATGCAAGGAGCCAATCCTCTCGCAGCGCCACAACAACACTTCCTGCGCACAGGCATTAACAAGAGTGCGATCTCACATCCTGTGCCACGCTTCCTGTCGGAGTGAGGTGTTCCATCTGTTAATTATCACAGCTTGCCATCAGTACTTTTTTTAAAAAAAAAAAAAAGGTCTGCCTTGCTTCAGTATCTTAGTGCTTCCTACAGTCTTTCTTAAAAATAGCCTTCGTCTCTTCATCAGTGACTAATACCAAAGCCCTGTGCTTCAGAGTCAATGCACTTTACTTTTCTTCAGTGTAGTGTAGCTTAGGTTTTATACTCCTGTTTTAACTTCACCCTGCAATCGGCATTCTTTTAAAACCCCTATCCTTCCACATCAGTCATTGGCCCAGTGTCTTCTTCTCCTTTAGAGGGAGCTGAATAGACTCTGACTGGCCTCAGGTGAGAGGATGAGTCTCTTCATGCCAGGGGACCTTTTGTTTGGATGGAAACTCTCTCCGACTGTTTTCACTGCCTCTGTCATCGCTGATGGAGATCAAAAGACACCCCCCCCCCACACACACACACACACACACACACACACACGCACACACACGCACACACATACCCCAGCCCCCCGGCCCCAACGAGAGAATTATTGAGAATCAATAGCTAAAAAGTGGCGACTCCTCCCAGACTGAAAGTCAACATTTAGCAGGCTGCCAGACTGTTTAAGTGGCCGGGCCACCCTCCACAAAACGGCTCCTTTTTGGTGCTGTCTCCAGATCATATTGCGCCGTATTCCGTTTCAGGCTCTTAAGATAGGACTGATTGTAGTCTGGTCTGGCCCGCATGGTGTTCTGTTACTCTTTGTGAAGAGGGGCACAGGAGCAGACCACTTGTTCTCCTCCCTCTCCTCCTCCTCCACCTCCTCCTACACACACACCCTTCCTCCACCTCCTCCAAACAGCCCTATTGAGCACCAAAGGCCGCTCAGTGATACTGCAGCTATCAGATCAGCACCTGAGGGATCATTTCAGCACTTAAACGCCCCTTTCTATCTCACCGCTCCAGCCTAACGCGTCCATTCAGGGATATGGAATTGTCTTGCGTTTCAGCCAAGCAGTGTTCAAATGACTCGCCTCTATTTGTTTCCCTTCCCTCTTTGTGCTGTGAGGCTACCTCCGGGTCAACTGCAATGGCATGGAACAAAAAGAGGGAATCTCAGGCCTCTGGATGAGGTTGTGACTATCAGTCTCACCAGACGCCCATTTAACTCAAAGCCATTACTGGTTATTTGTGTGAATGACTGCCTCTGTATACTAACCCATGTACTCTTTTTATTTATTCAGACATGTTCAGACACAACGTAATCAGAATACATCGCGGTAGAATCACTGACAGTGCAATTATCATAATTTACCTAACGGACCAAACCGCAGATGTCATATATATTATATATTATATTTTGTCATATATATTTTATATTGAATCAACTCTGTTGTAATAAATGTAGTTCATAAATAAAGTAACTTGACTTGACTATGTATAGTAACATATTTTTATACCTGTCCTGTTTCAAATGTTAGGACTTTATGTGTATGGGGCGCTGTGCCAAAGATATGATTTATCTTACTATAATATACTATCTTACTTACTATATAAGTATATACTACACTTTTGTCCTTTTTGCACCAGAAATTGAGGGAAGATGAGAGAGTTGGCTGTGAGGAATATTGTTGTGTTGGGTTTGGATTCAGTGCTTGGAAGTATGTGGAGCAAAACAATACCCTAAGGAGTAAGGCATCACCTGAAGCCAGTTTCAAAGAGGTGTTTGTCGGAAACCCTTCATCAAACAGCCAAGATGAAAGTGTTGTCAAACCACATGCCCAGATTGTCATGCACGTGAACAGCGCTTGTTAGGTTTTCTCTTTTTTTAGCTTTTACAGTGATGATTTTGTAATGCAAGCGTTGAATCATAATTGTTTACCAATTAATGTGAAGTGTCTCCTGATTATGTAAAATAGATGAGTGGATTAAGACATTTGGAGGGGAAGCAAGCCCAAAACACAAAACACAAATGGCACGACGCCTTTGCCTGTGACTAGTCTGTCAGCAATTACAAAACATTGCATCACTGGAACATGCCATCTGAAACCCATGAAGCACTTTTCCCTTGATTTGGAGTGAATAGTGAAGTGAGCTGTTTTATTTTTCTGTTGTAATTATTAATTTATTTGGCTTCTCTCTCTCTCTCTCTCCCCTCCTCAGCTCCTTCACCCATCAGCGTGGTGAGGAAGGGCCAGACGGGGAAGAACAGCATCGCCTTGTCCTGGCAGGAACCTGACCGGCCCAACGGCATCATTCTAGAATACGAGATCAAGTATTTTGAAAAGGTAAATTACCATGGTAACCTGGCTGTAGTCACTGTAGTAGCGCAGTAATTAATGACTGATGGGAAAGGGTGAGTACAGAGTGTTGGCGTGACCTCTCTACTTCCCCCTCCCAAAGATGAAGTCAGATGATTGATGTTTTTGCGTGGCTATCGAGTGTGATGGGGAAACCTGAGGTGTAAACCAAAAGCAATTGAGCGGTTATCTCCTGTTTCAAGCAGGTGACATATCATTACCCGAACAATAGAAGCCACCAAACTGATTGATGACTTTGGCGTCACCTTTTTGCGCCGCTTGTCAGGATCGCGGCAGACGGCGCACGCACGGCTCAAGTGGGCCTCGGTTAAACCGCCCTTGAATTGACACCGCAATCCGAGTTCTTCCCGGCGAAAAATCCCCCCTTTCTATCCCCTGTGCGTAGGTGACTTGGCAAGGGTACAGGCAGTCAGGCAGGCAGGCAGACAGGCTGGGACTCTAAGCAGGAGATTTAGCCCTGAGCCCCGCAGGCTTGGGCTGCGTCAGACAGGAAGAGCAGCGGCTGCTGCTCCTGCGGCAGTGGTGGAACGAAGGCATGAGAGGAGGCAGGAGAGCCTCACAAAAGCCTGAAACCAAAACCCTATGCTGATCCCCTGCTCTGATTGCCTGTCAGCTTGCGCACAGCTCCAGGGAAGATAGGGCTATTGTGCAAGAGGGGGCAAGACTGAAAGAGGGAGGTGTGTGTTTGTGTGCCTGTGTGTGTGTGTGTGTGTGTGTGTGTGTGTGTGTGTGTGTGTGTGGTGTGTGTGTGCGCGCGTAAGGGGCATTTGAAGATGAGAGGAGGGAGGTGTGTTGCATGTGAGTGCATGTTGCATGTGTGTGTGTGTGTTTGTGTGTGTGTGTGTATGACAGAGAGAGAGAGAGAGAGAGAGGGCATTTGAAGACTGTTTGGAAGAGATCAGGCTGAAATAGTGGAGCTCTGCTGTATGACATCAGAGTATGTATGTCCCCAGACTGGGAACCACAGATGTGAGGAAGAGAAAGAGAAAGAGAAAGACAGAGAGAGAAAGAGAGAGAGAGAGACAGGGGACAGAGAGAAGCCCCCACCCATCCCCCCCACCCCTTTTCTGCGGCCTGGGCTAATGGATGGGGACCTTCTTAACTCAGTGCTCCAGACCCACAACAGGCAGACACAGGAAAACTGATCTCACCTAAAGCCCATAACCTCAGGGGAGACAGACACATTTATTGTTATTTACATTTCTTCCTTTCATTCTCCTTTCTCATCCGTCTTTGTTTCTTTCTCTTCTTCTGTTTCTTTCTCTTCTTCTTCTTCCATGCTTCAATCGTAGGATCAAGAGACCAGTTACACAATCATCAAGTCAAAGGAGACGTCCATCGTGGCCGACGGTCTGAAGCCCTCATCGGCGTACATCTTTCAGATCAGAGCGCGGACGTCCGCGGGATACGGCGGCTTCAGTCGGCGCTTCGAGTTCGACACCAGCCCTTACCGTAAGCACAGTACTCTGTGGGCGTAGGCCACTTCGCCCGCGTCCATTTGCACATCTCTCCAAATTCCCCCAAAGCTTCCCTGCGCCTCCTTTTCCATTGGCTAAACAAATCAGCCCACATCTGGCCAAGCCCGAGCACAAGATTAGTGCTCATTGTTAGTGGCTGATTGCTAAGTACCACGCCCCCCCTGCCCTCCCAGGAAGAATAACATCAACAGAAAATAAAGCCTAATTGTGCCTTTTGTTTGGGTGCGTTCTGTGCCGACACTGCAGCAGCTCACAATACAAAGAAATTATTTCTGCAAAGGGCTGGTGGCCAAGGGATTGTGAGGGGGTTGTTTTGGTGTGTGTGTGTGTGTGTGTGTGTGTGTGTGTGTGTGTGTGTGTGTGTGTGTGGAGCTGTAGGGTGATGTGTTTTGGCAGTAGTGGGGCAGAGTGTGTGTGTGTGTGTGTTTGTGTGAATATTGTGTGATATGTTTTGGCAGCAGTGGGGCAGAGTGGATGAGTGACAGGGACGTCCCGGTGAACCCCACCCCCAGGCAGACGCTTATGGTCACACACACACACACACACACACACTTATGGTCCTCATTGCTAACGGCCTCTTCCTGCTTTTGTTCCAGTAGTAGCGGCGTCCAGCGATCAGGGCCAGGTCCCCATCATCGCTGTGGCCGTGACCGTTGGGATCATCCTGCTCGCGCTCGTCACTGGCTTCCTCCTCAGCGGACGGTAAGACTACATCATCCGCACAGCCGTACACACACACACACACACACACAAACATGCATTTGTACAAATACACACAAGCGCACACACACACAGACACATAAATACACATACACATGCACACACACACACACTCACTCACACAACACACAAGCACAACATTTTCACAAGGAACAGGAAGCAAAAGCAGGGATCCTGTGACCGGAGGGGACATCTGTAGGGCGACGGACCGGGGGACACTGAGGGTGTGTGATTGGCCCATCCATAGACCATGCTTATTCTCCTGTTTATTTCACTATAAGTCCTTCACTCAAATAAAGCCTTGATGTCTGTACTGAAAATGCATTGTCACTAGTTTAGCTTGTGTAAGCTAATTTAATAAATCAGTTTGATAAAGCTAACACTAGCAAGGGCATCAAGCCATAAATGTTGATGATGCTCCCACATGTCTCACAATAGTTATTGCTATTCATTATTGTTTATTTACCAATTTATTTATTTAACAGTAAATTAATTTATTTATTCACCATAGTACATGTGAGAGAACTTTACTTGGCTGTATATAGGGCCCTCTATCTCCAGTAGCTGTCAGCTATGTCAGATATACTGATGACCTTGATTTACGGTTGTAAGATGTGTTCATTTTCTTTGGGGGGCAGAGGGGGGGGTCCATATCCGTGTTTCTTGAGCTCATTAGATTCAGTGATTCTGTGGGAAACACCGTTCTGGCCTTGTTAATGTAAACATTCTTTTTAAGGAGATTTTCCCTGTGATCACGTTTTACAATGACTGCACAGGAAACCGGCACAGTAACAATATCCTGCATGCACGCACACACACACCACACACACACACGCATACACACACACACACAGCGTCCTACTTTGCATGGCAGGCAGAGCGTCTTAAAACACACACATCGGGCGTGTCATTGTCTGTGCGCCAAGGCAGGAAACAAATGGAGAAGCGCTTTATCTGGCCGTAATAAAACGCTGCTGGAATATCGCAGCGTGCAATATGAAGAGCCTGGCAGCTGTCCATCAATTTTTCACAAGCCAGCGCCCGTTTTCATTTCAAAGCCTTCGGCCTTTAATAAAACCACCCTCATGGGGCCCCGATAGCATCCCAACACAGCTCAGATACAGAAGAGACAGGTTTGGCAGGAAATGACATTTGCGTTTCAGTTTAACCGCAAAGCGTTTCGCCGTGAATTCAGGGCTGAACCTAATTTATGGAATGTGCTCAGTAAATGTCACAGGGAACAATCCGGAATGGATCAGTGAGGTGTTCTAGATGTGTCTTTTGTC
>PYXC01001489.1:1207500-1225000 GCA_015244755.2 Tenualosa ilisha
TAAACGCACCCTGCAGAGTGAACTCCTGATTCAGGAGGAGAACACCCGGCGGGCGAGTCAAAGGATCTCGTCTGCAGCGGAGCGGGAGTCCGGGAGCGGGATCGGAGGCGGGGGTGGCGATGGAAGCAGCAGCGGCAGACAGAGAGCTCTGAGGGCCTTGTTTTTAGACCATAATGCACTGCACTAGCCTCCAAATAGGATAGAGGCAGGAGCCCCAGCTGCAGACGCGCAGACAGAGACCTACGCCACTGATTGAATCACACACACACAGTCACATGCTCTCTCTCTTTCTCTCTCTCTCTCTCCCTCACACACACACACACATACATTTATCAGGGAGTCATACCACTGATTACATCACATCATGTCCTCTCATCTTATCAGTAATGAATAAACAGCCCATAATAAAACAATAATCAGATAATAGTTTGCATTTACTGTTGAACATATGGAAACAATAGCCATAGTACTTCAGTGTGTGTTGGCTCTTTACAAGATAAACCACTCTGACAAATCTGCTCCATAGCAACGTCTCAACAGGTTTAGTATGCATCCAGCAGTGCCATCTTAGAAGGCACTGAATGTGTGTCTGTGTGTGTGTGTGTGTGTGTGTGTGTTTGTGTGTGTATGTGTGTGTGTGTGTATGTGTATGTGTGCATGTGTGTGTGGGGATCACATCAAGCTGAAGCACCTTGGAGAGTAGTGAGGGTGTGTGTGTGTGTGTTTGTGTGTGTGTGTGTTTGTGTGGAGCAACACTGGATGATCCTCTGATCAAGGTCCTCATCCTCAAGTCTCCATGGCACCCCAGGCACCAGTATGCAAACACACACACACACACACACACACACACACATACACACACCCTTGACTTGAACATTCGCACTGACATACTCATGTGTGGAAATTGAGAGCGGGCAGAGTGGCACATTTAAGTTTCCTGCTCATCCCTAAAGGAGGTGCATCTCCCAGTCACGCTCTGATCTGCCGGCTGACCTTTCTTCCCCCTCTCCCTGCCAGAGAGGAGAGAGGAGCGGAGAGGGGAGGAGAGGAGAGGGAGAGGTGCCTGATGGCTTCATCCAAGGCTCAGATCATTAATTCCACTCCATCATTAATGGCGCAGGCTCACACACTTGGGAAGAGGCTCGGCCTTTGATGTTTTATTTAACGCCTTCACCCTCCGCTCCTCAGATCTGCCGCCTCTGTGAGACGCTGTCGAGGCTTCCAACACACACACACACACACACACACACACACACACACACACTCGTTGCCACCGGGAGTTTGCGTCTGTGCTGTTCTTTTTTTCTTTTTTTTTTTTTTTTACTTTGTGTATCTGTTTCTGTTTCTGTGTGTGTGTATGTGTGTTTGTGTGTTTTTGTGTGTGTGTGTACGTGTGTGTGTGTGTGTGTGTGTTTGTGCATGTGCATGTGTATGTTTGTCTGTGTTTTGTGTATTTGTGTGAAATCAAGAGGTAGGAAAAGAGGAAGAGAGGGAAAGAAGGAATGTGAGAATCAGAGCACCAAAGCGTGAGGGAGAGACACAAGAGAGAGAGTGAGAGAGAGAGAGAGAGAGAGAGAGAGAGAGAGTGTGTGTGTGTGTGTGTGTTGGTGTGTGTGTGTACTTTGCATCTCTAAGAAGATTGGTATTACAAGATCAGCCTCAATAAATTCATGATCTGCCCTCGGCACCTTTTCTCCTCCAAAAATGCTCATCCTTCTTCCTCCACCTCCTCATCTTTCCCCTCCTCCTCTTCCTCATCTTTCCCCTCCTCCTCCACCTCCTCCTCTCCTCCTCTTCTCCATCCTCCATCCTCCTCAGTCTCTTTACCTGGCTGTAAGTGGGAACCCTGCAGCAAACTTCCTCCATCTATTTCTCATCTCGCGGTGCACTTCCTCACGAGTCAGTAATTAAAACAAGGGAAAACATCTTCATGAGAGGAAAGATTTGCCTGCTATGAGCCTGTGCTGGTTTGGAGGGTAGCTCTCCAGCAGTGTCTTTCACCTCATCTTTCCACACACTTACTCACAAACTGCAAATTAAAACAGGAAACGGCATCTTTACGGGAAGAAAAACTTGCCTGCTCTGAGCGCATGCTGGTTTGGAGTAGAACTCTTCGAGTGACTTTAAGCTCATCTTAGGGCTCTCTTGCTCACAAAAACAGCAAAAAAAACATCTTTATGGGCGGAGACGCTAAGCTGCGGCTGGGAGATGAGTGCATGCTGGTTTGCTGGTTGGGAGTGGAGCTCTTTGAGTGTCTTTAAGCTCGAAAATACACTATAACCCACACCTGCTCTGGCTCGTAGAAATACCCCGCAGACCAATGGGAGAAGGCCTGGTAATGTTAGTCATTATGTAAACATCAGGGCCATTTGCTCCTAGCTACTGATATTTGTATTGTGTATGTGTGTGTGTGTGGTGTGTGTGTGTGTGTGTGTGTGTGTGTGTGTCTATGCTCATTTTTGTGATTAAAGATTGTTTGTGAATGTAAGGATGAAATACTCACTATCCAATATCCAGGGTGTAAAATGATGGTTAGATCTGTCAGGGACTCAGAGGAAGAAAGCAGACTGGTCACTAAACTTCTGGGACATTTAGAGCTGGATTTGAGATGCAGTTCATATATTGACACAGTGCTCTGTGTGTGTGTGTGTGTGTGTGTGTGTGTGCCCCATCCTCAGGTAATCAAGGCAGTCGAGGAGAACTACCGGCTGCCGGCGCCCATGGATTGCCCGACGGCGCTCTACCACCTGATGATGGACTGCTGGCAAAAAGAGCGCAACAGCCGGCCCAAGTTTGAGGAGATCGTCAGCCTCCTGGACAAGCTCATCCGAAACCCCAGCAGCCTAAAGACACTCGCCAACTGCTCCAATAGGTAGGGAGCATCACACACACACACACACACACACACACACACACACACACACACACACACTCACACACACACACTGCTCCAACAGGTAGGGAGCAACACACACACACTGTTCCAACAGGTAGAGAGCACACACACACACACACAGACACACACACACACATACACAAACACACACAGATAATGGCAGTTATCTAAATACCTTAAAACCGCAACACACTTTCTTACTGTTGGGAATCTGACCAGTTATCATCATATCATCATATAATTATCATGTATTTGCAAATCTTCACTCAACTGGTCCTACACCTACACCTGACAAACAAACAGAGCTTGTGAACTTTGAGTCCTGATGTATCTTTAAGCCAGAATTTAACCACAGGGATCTACACAGGTCACTATGAACCAATCAAAAGACTCCATTGGGCAAAAGTACACTGTGCTGAGGGTGGACCATAGGAGGCATAGGTGTCTGTGTGTGTGTGTGTGTGTGTGTGTATGTGTGTGTGTGTGTTTGTGTGTGATCTGCCCCTCTTCTCCACCGTGTGGCAATGAGATGGATGTGTACCTCTGGCCAAACTGGCCGTGAGATGTGTCTCTCTGTCCACCGCCGGTGCAAGTCAGATTGGCTCTCTCAGTGGGGGGGTTGTAATGAAGTGAGTTATCACAAGCAGTGTTGCATTGGCACAGACGGCCGACATGAAAAGGGTGTAATTTATGCTGGTTTCAGATAAACCCGTTTGCAACACTTCTGTGCACGGCTGTCACAAGTCATCAAGATTTAATGACACTTTGAACAAATAAGCACTCCTGTCTCGTGATGTAACCTCCAAGTGATCTGAAGTGACACAGCACAAATGACTTCCAATTATGGGGAATTATATGCCAGCCAGGCTTGTGGGATGATGTGCGTATCTGCACCGCAGCAAAAAATCATTTACCCTGAATTAGAATAGTTAATGTAATTATAGTCTTTGTCGTGTTGTTTAATAGTATTGTGATTTAAAATGTGGAGACATGTTCTGACTCCAAATTACAAATTCTGTGGGTAATTACAGGCCATTGTATCGCAATCCGAAAATCTACAGACCTTTAAATAGTAATTGTAATATTGATTTCAATATTGAATTTTTATTTTCTAAATATGATGAAATCCCAAATACAGCAAATTGGCCTCAGGGTTTGTTTTTCACAGCGACTCTTGAGTGTTGTTAGCTGTGGGTGTTTAATCAGAGATGCCAGTAGGGGAGCTCCACTGCCCAGTCATCAGATAGATCATTTTACAGAACACTAGTTCCCCTTAATGACATCCGTGTCATTTATGTTTTGGCTTTTTATTATTTATTTATTTATTTATTTTTGTCTTGCTTATTGGCTTGTCTCAGTTAGTTATTACGCTGACGATAAAATTAAGTTGTCCGTCACGGCTTCGTCTTTGGCTGCGGATGCTCGGCTGTGAGATTTATGCATGCGTTGAGTCAACTATTCTATTTGTCTTTCCCTCAGGGTGTCCAATTTATTAGTGGAGCAGGAGAGCGGGGAGTGTGCAGTCTACCGATCTGTAGGGGAATGGCTGGAGACCATAAAGATGGGTCGATACGCAGAGCTTTTCATGGAAAGTGGATACACTTCAATGGAAGTGGTCGCACAGATGACCTTGGAGTAAGTCGCAACCTTTGCTTGTCTTAGGGCGTGTGTGTGTGTGTGTGTGTGTGTGTGCGTGCGTGCTTGCATGTTCTCGACTGTCTTTTTTCTCATGAGGAGAGCCTCATTCATTATGTGCAGTAAGTCTGTGCAGTAACAAACTTATTATAAGATATAGAGTAGCAATGTGCTGAGTTGGCATTGCTACGTAATATTTTGATAACTGTTAACTGTTGATCTCTGTGAAGTTAAAAAGACTGCAGGGGTATTCCAGGTAAGTTAAGCCTTGTAGTAAACTTGATAATTTAAGAGTCCTCATTCTTTTACCCAAACAAAGCGAGCAAGAGCAAGCTGCTCTATGTATACTGCTTCTTCATTCTTAACTTTACCAGGTTTACCACTCAGCCACCTACTTGGAATACCCACACATGCATTTCGTAAGGTAGTCAGACTTCTGAGATTAAATCTGGGATATTTCCCTCATCATAAAATCATCATATAATTTGCCAAAGTTACCAAAGCCGAATGTTTTAGCTTCAAAAATCAGGGAAAATGGGTTTTCTTGTATTTTACGGGGGACAGACCACCAAAACCAGGGACTGTCCCTGAAATTCAGGGTCACCTGGTCACCCTTCCATTATGGTTCTACATCATAAGGCAAGCACTGCAATGCAAAGTTATCATATATCATTGTGAGTGGCAGTGGAGTGCATCAGCTGATTTGATCAGCTTAAAGACAGCAGCCTAAAGACACTTGCCAACTGCTCCAATAGGTAGGGAGCACCACACACACACACACACACACACACACACTGTTCCAACAGGTAGAGAGCACCACACACACACACACACACACAAACACACACAGATAATGACAGCTATCTAAATACCTTAAAACAGCAACACACTTTCTTACTGTTGGGTATCTGTTAGGGATACTTAGACTAGCGCTTAGTGAGAGAAGTGGCTATGAGGGATTGAGTACATTGTTTTTCACTGCACTGGGTACAGTGTCTCTCTCCCTCCTGATGTGTTGTCTTCACCCATGTTTGTCCCTCTGCAGCGACCTGAGGAGGGTTGGCGTGAATCTCGCCGGGCACCAGAAGAAGATCTTGAACAGCATCCAGGAGATGAGGGTTCAGATGATCAACGTGGCAGTGCCAATCTGATGTCATGTCTCCATCACCCCGCAGAACTGCATAGCCTAGCACCTTTTGTCCTACTGCAAACACATATTTATTGGACTGAACAGACGGGGGGAAAAAAGGGAAAAGCCTCATTTGAAACTGGAGGAAAGAAATGGCAGACAGATGGTGCGGCAGCTGCAGGGTTGTTTGCTCCTGGCTCCTCTTCTCGAGCGGATTCATCGGGTTTTTTTTTTCCTCCTCTTCTTCTTCTTCTTCTTCTTCTACTTCTTCTGTTTGGGCGTGAGCAGTGTGATGCAGGGGGGAGATGTGGTGAAAAGTGTGGCACATTCCCAGAGAAGGCAGCGGACTGCGTGTCGCGCGACGTCAGTGTTTCTGGGCTGAATGTAGAGCACTTTTTTCAGACCTCATTCAATGGATCAAATTACCTCCAGAATCACCTCAGAACCAACTCCTGTCATCCGGAGCTTCTTGGATCATTTCCACCTGATATCACTAGGAAACAGAAGACATGCAGTACAAGTATCCCATATCCTTTTTATTTTCACACGCAATTACTGACGAAACGTGTATTGAAGAGCAATATTAGAAGTAACAGTAGACTTTTAAAATGTGTTTTATTTAACAGCAAGCAATGGACACAATAATTTTCCCTTTTTTGCACAAATATGTGTCTTAACATGGATGACCTGAGGAGAAGAAATGACTTCCTGTAGGACAGAGAGACTTCCTGTAGGACAGAGAGAGACGTACAACACGGTTTTATTTATATCTCACTGGTTTGTTGATGTTGTGTTTGTAAATAGTGTACAGGGCGCGAGGACTATGGGCCACAGTGCATCCAGGGCCACACTGACACTCTCTTCTAACTGGGGCTCTGGCCAGTGCTGGGCAGACCTGCTGTTGAACATGCGTGATGTAGTCTATCTCATTATTCCAGCTGTTGCTTCTCAGACTACAGTGGAGCGTTTGACAAGTGTGCACTTCCATGTGACAATTCCGACTCTTCAGCTTCTGATACGTTAATGATGACCGTGTTGTTAATTATTTAAGCTCTCGCTGAGTTCTGTGCTTGCCGTGATATTTGTCATGGATTCTTTTGTTTGTTTGTTTGTTTGTTTGTGTTTGTTTTCTTTTAGTCTGTTCTGAGTTGTGGAGACTTTATGCTCAGTATTTGTCAGTCAGATGTGCACAGTGTTGAGAACATGCCATTGTCAGTTTGCGGACAGACACCGTGGAAGGCAACCGCCCTTAGTGCTGAATTGTAGTCACTGCTCATAGTCGCCGTTTTGATCTAGCCTGAAAACCGTTGTGGTCGTTTTGAACCCACTCTGTCAAGACTACCCAGATGAGTTTGTGTACATATTTGGTAATGGGCCTGTCCTGAAAATACTTATAAAGTATTCCTGAATGTTGAAGGTCATTATTTAGTGGTGGGGATCCTCGTGTCGGCATTGAGTAAGTTACTGCAGCGTATACCTCAAAGGCAAACCGAACAACCTAAGAGAAATTAGTCTGTGAAGTGCCTCCTTTAACTCACTCAGAATTTGACTCTTTCGATCGATTGCCCTTTATTTCTGAGGAGTCTGAGAATGAATTACAAGCAGCAGTATGTAGAGGACATAACACGCGTACAGTGCAGCCTTGAAGACCAAACAGCAATACGGGATGTGTTGAGATAACTTGAAACTGCATTGCATATGGAACTTACACTATAGTGTGACATCCTCCAGGGTCCCTCAGCTAAAGATGACTACTACTGGAATGTGTAGACTGGCATTTTACCAATTAAATTTTGTTCATTTGCACTTTATTCACTCTCTTTCCCAGTTATTGTTTAAATTTAAAAAATAATAATAATAAAACAAAGACACCATATTTCTTCTGTCCTAGTGTTTCTATGAATATCAGGGTGAATAGTGTGGTAGATGTTTTGGTTTTTGTTTGTTTTTTGTTTTTGTTTTTTTTTCAAATTCCCTAGAGGCTGTAGCCTGTTTAGGACCAGACTGATCTCTCGATCAATTCTCAGTTCTTGATAGGGAATGGGTCTAGCCAGCTGTGGCTCCCAGGCTACACAAGTCATTAAATGAAATAGTTACTTCAGGATCATGAGACTGAGACTAGATGCCAGCTGAGTTAGATTTGTCTCTATGTTTGTCTTTTTGAGGACCAGACTAGATGACAAGTCCTCAAACAGAAAATTACGCTAATTACTCACCAGTTACACCTGATTGGTTAAATAAATGTTTTAAGGGCAATACCTCAGAATGTTTAAAATATATACAGTAAAAATATGTTTTTTAACTATTTATGGTAAAAAATTACTTTATTTAGTTTCTCTTTAAGCCATGTCTATTGCAAAATGTGCCCCATGCTGTAGTGTTTTAACAATACACAATATGATTTACTCTGGATCATTAATAAATCAAAACCGCGACCTCAGTCAGTATGGGGAAATCAGTTTTCTTGGTGGCATTGCCCCTAACAAAACTGTCACCAGGTCTCTGTTTTTCTTGGTGGCATTGCCCCTAACAAAACTGTCACCAGGTCTCTGTTTCCCAACATCGTAGGCTGGCAATAGGAATCCTAACCCTAACCCTAACTATGGTTTGGGAAAAACGGACAGGTAAGGTCAGTGTAGCTCTGCTTGGAGGAAGGGCCTATGTGAACCAGTTAAGATGCATGATTAACTGATGTTAATACACAGTAAAACACTGCCACAGACTAGTTTCAGTCAAGACAACCCGTCATTAGACTTGACCGTTGAGGATGATCAGCACTGAATATTCTATGTTCATTGATACATTTTCACATTCAGATGTACAAAGACAACTGCGGACATGCTTACACTGCAAGACTACAGGGAGTCACTAGGGTTCATTATTAGCAAGCCCAGAGAAAATGCAGTGTTATTTGTTTACACTGTAAAATGGTATGTCCATGGGAGCAAGTTAGGGAGTCTTCCTCAAAGAAATGTTGAATTTGGGTGTGGATGCGCTCCAAAAGGCCCACAGGGTTGGTTGGATCATTACCAGAAGTAATAAAGCACAGGAATTAAAACAAAAAAAAAAACAAGCTGTTGTAGTAATTATGTGTTTCTTCCCTGATGCTGTATGTGTTTTGTTTGTGTAAGTTTTTTGTAGTGTAAAATATGAAATTTTATATATTTTTAATAAATGTGATAAAAACCACAACAATTTTCACTTCTATTTTCCATTAAATTAAGGCTTACATAAAATCACTGTGTAAAAAAAGGTTCTATGTAATGACATTTAAACCACGTCTGGCCAACAGTAAACACCTGCAGACGACTTCTGATCCGATTATCCACAACACATTGCTAGCAAATTACAGAGCAGTTATCTGAAGAGCCATAGCAAATAACTGAAATCCAGGGACTTAATCACATTTGACATCAAACCGCAAATTTACTCAGATAAATGATTTCCCAATGCTGTATTTGGATTGGCAGTGCTGCAGTCTGAGCGCAAACAGCAGACACGTTAGCGCCGCTGGCCGAGGGACACCAGCAGAATATCACCATAGGCTCTTCCTGTGAGTTTGTGTGAGACGCAGCCTCTGTGAAGGATACGTAGAGGGGAAGGCACATAGCACTCAGGGGACCACACATATATTACACCACGATTGTGTGTCGCACCATACACCTGCAGAGAGTGGGAGGCAGGGGGGCACTGGGAGGAGGGGTTGAATGTGGGGAGTGATTACGGGTGAAATGATTCTGAAATGTGTGTGGCAATACAATGAAATACAATGTAAGATCAGAGCTTAAGGAAGCAGGTGGGGAGATAGGAAGAGCGATGTCTGAATAAATGGGGAATGATACTATTATAAGGGTTGATACTACAATAACTCACACAAATCCAGATGTCGCGCTTATTGTCTGTTCAGTGCAGGGACATTACAGAGTAATAATGAATAGATGTGACAAAGAGTTTATGCTGTGTGGGCCACATTTGCACTGATTTTTGACTTGCTTCAGAGTCGAGCCTGCAGACAAGGAAGCCCTAGAGGTTTAAAATTAGATGCTCACTTTGGAGTCGAAAATGTGATTGTGCGCAGAGGTGACAAAACCCATTTGTCACCTGTGATGTATAATCAAATTCTTTTTGAGGCTAAACTGATTAACACTGCATAAATAAGCAAAATGCAAATGGGCAATGAACGCTCTAACTTCTAAAGTTTGAAGAATACAGCTTTCTAATAGAGAGTGATAAGCTGCATCAGAATGCAATGCAATGCAATTTTTTTTTTTTTTTTGGACTGGAAGATTTAGAATAAATGATAGAAAAGGGTATCTTAAAAGGAAAGGACAGAAAACGTTTAAAGGACTTCAGGCCTATGCATTTCTGATGAGGTAAATATCTAAAAATACTATTTGTAGCTGATCTTTCTCCTTTAGGTTAGAATTGCAGTATAGTACAGTTCTCTCTCTCTCTCTCTCTCTCTCTCTCTCTCTCTCTCTCTCTCTCTCTCACTCTCTCTCTCTCAGTGGCCAAACATATGATGTCCTATGAAAAAACATCAACACGCTGAGCAGAAAAAAAGTAGCATCCAATCTAGTATATATGTTAATGCACAACAAGGCAAATCTTTGTGTATTTCCCCGCCATAAGATTGTTTGTCATTTCAGAGAAAAAGTAAATTGACCCAGTGATCTCTGGGGACCCGGTGCTCCTAAACATTGCTGTAGGTGTCAATTATCAATCCAGGTTCACAGCCTCTCAGGCAAGAAATGAGAGAGAGAGAGAGAGAGAGAGGAGGAGGAGAAAAAAATCATACATCTAAATGAATGAAGATTGGCGATCAGCAATAAAAAGTGCTGTACCATTTATCTGCCTCTGGTTTGCCTTCTGACACACTTGATTGTTCTTTTGAAGGTTCCTTGCTAGAGGCACGAGCGGCCTGTCGAGACGGAGGAGGCAGGAGTCCCCCAGGCTGAGCGACTTACTTGGAATGCAATTTTCTGGCTATGAAGGTGTCACTGGACGCACGCTCCCCTGAGTCATTTAAAAATCATTTCGATTACAATCATTATGAATGACCTTCATCAAAGTCCTCTTCAAGCAGTGTGTGTGTGTGTGTGTGTGGAGGGGGGGTGGAGGTGGTTATGGGGTACTTTTAAGATATATTTTTTGAGAGAATTCACCTGAGTAAAAGTATAACCTTGGTGAAATTGCCGTCCTTTACACTTTTTCCCTCAATTAAGCATTTTGAAGTTCTAAAATTAGAATTAGTTAATTAATTTACTGGACGTGTAAGAAGGCCTTTGGAGATGTTCCAAGTTGTGCTCTGATGCAAAAATCAAAGACATTAGTTGTTAGTCATTAATCATTAGTTATCATTATTTACAAATTATTCTGGGTAATTATGTGACACAGTAACATGAGGATACTGCGTAATCAAACCAATCAAATATAATGTTTAATTTTTCCAGTCAGCAAATTTAACCAATCCTCTCATACCTCATTTGTCAAATGATGAAAATCCAACCAGTCACCATGTAGCATGATTCCCAGAGCTTTGATTTGTCCAAATCACCAGATTGTCCCGGCTCAGCGATAAGCACTCCAGGTGGTCCAGCTGGCTTGGGGCTTTCCTGCTCTGCTAATGATGAATGATGAATGGTAAATAGACTACATTTGTACAATGCCTTTCACCAAAATACTTAATGGATTGATGCCTTACAGTGGATCCTCTAACACTCACACACACATACTCACAACACACATCATTGGTGAAGGCTATCATGCCATTACCAGGAGCAATACAGATGCCCCCTTTAGCTCCATTTTGATGGATATATGATAGCATATTAGACCTGGAGATCAGGGGTGCATTTCCCTAACCAGTTAGCAACTTAGTTGGTTGGCAAAGGGAAAATGCATTGCAACCAACAAAGTTGCTAACTTGCAGCGCGTTTCTACAGATGTTAACTCAGTAGTGGCAAAACAATGGCAGTACGACGCAGCTATCACACGCATGGCTGTTTCTAGAAAGTGGCACTCCCCCATCATAGTTCCCCATATTGGTCGTTCACTTGAGCTATGTTGTTACTGAGGCAGAGAGCAATATATTGGTCGAGATAATGTTGGCCTATTTCGCCATCACTGCACCTGTGTGTTGTTTTTGTTGTCGCCATAATGATTTTTTAAAAAGTCTGCACTCAATCTGACATAGTAATTATTTTCCTCCAGACATTATTTATGATCTTAAAATAAAAATTATAATCCATATGTGAATGTGAATCATGCTTTTCTGATACCTTCAACAAGACCCAGTAGTCCCGAGGTAAAAAAGCTGTCTTGTTATTTTGAGATTGATGGTTTGAAACTGGACCACTGAGTGACTTTTGCAATGCTAGTCAATGCTCTGTTAGTCAAAAGCATGGAGCCTACAGGTAATTCTTTTGCATTAGCAAACAGTTTGCCTGATTTTTGTCTAGGCACCTCATTGGTGTATGATACAGACAAGCTTTTTTTATACTGCCACCAACAGGAACCTCCGTAAACTGCGTAATGACGCTGTAACCTGGCTGGAACGACTGCTCTCGGGTCATCGTTCTAACCACCAAACGTCCGAGCATGTTTGCGACTTATCCTTGAACCAGGATTTGTGGACACACCAAATTTGCGAATTATAGTTCAAATGATCAAGATTACAATCGTTGTTAGCCAACAACGGTTTGGACCCTTGGTTAGCAACTATGGTTTTGAGAAACGCAGTATGGCCCATAGCATAATTATGTCTACCAGGAAATGGGCCTGGTAGTGCTGTTGTGTAATTGGCTAAAGTGTCCCTACCACACACATGCAGGCATGGTGGAGCGGCGTAAAAGCTCCTGCTAAATACCGGTCAACTTTACTTCTGCATCTACAAGTGTCCATGGGAATATATGAAGGCAAAAAGACCACAGGTATCTCATAAAGAGCCCAGGGCCAGGCCTGAGGTATGGCAAAACTGGATGAGTCTGCGTTGGATCCTCTCTGTGCTGTGGCCACTCTGTGCTGCAGTGAGTGTGTTTGCATTTACCGACGTTAACAAAGACCAACTTAAAACTAGGCTTGGGAAAGACCAGTTGGTGCGACACTTGACGGTGGGCCTGTGGTGCAGTTTGTATGTATTGACCTGCTCTGTGCTGGCCTGTCTCTGCATTACTGTGAGTCTGTGGTGGTCTTTGTGTGTTTGTCACTTGAAGAGAGAACTCTTTGAAGGTCCCCCCTGGTGCGAGCAGCAAACTGCTGCTCTCAGCAAGAACGGCCCCACAGTCATTAGAGGCGTTTTCCTGCAAGGTCACGCAAGGAGACATGAAATAGTAGTTAACCCCGCGACCACCCCTTCCTGCACAGGGGCATATTAATAACCCACTACTTCACTTTGGGCTCTCATTATTTCCACTCTAACGAGCTCCTTCCGCGGACGAAGACAAACTACCACTCGTCCTACTAGCCTCGACCCCACAGTCACTTGAGAGCCCTGAAGTTACCTGAGACTCCGGCGGGTTCTCATTCACATACTGCTCTTGAATAAGCAATGATGCTAATGAAGAGTAGGCTATGAATGGACAAAGCCTGTGTGAAACCTGTAGGATGGTTGTGGCAGAGGGGACATGACCTTGGTTAGTTTGCGGAGTAATTACATGTCAAAGGGGAGCGTTTGAATCATGTTCTCTTGCAAAGTTCAAATACAGCTTGGCTATTCCCTGTAACAACCATGATGAATAATGCCTTGGAGGACCTTTAAGCCTCTTATTGTGTTTGTTTCCCATTTACTACTTTAGTGTCTGGTCAGTTAAATAAATAAATAAACAAAAACTTTTGATAATACTTGTGTTATCATCTAATACTGTGATAGACTTTTGTTCCAACTTGCACTCTTGAACATTACAGCTTTTAAACTTTTATAGTTTCTGGCCTGCTACCAGGGATTTTGGACATTAGGTTATTCACATGAAAACAGACATGCGTTATCATTGGTCAGTGTGGACGGAAATATAATAATAATTACAGTTATCTTTATAGTTATTATTTTGGGTGTAAATGGCCCTTAAGGGGTGTGTTTGTGTAAGTTAACACAAACACACTTATACTTTCTATCTCATCTGTAGATATTTGTAGGTGCCTGGAATTAGTTATATTAATTAATAATATTAATTGTATACATGTACTGTGGTCTCACACACTTGTAACACAGTAATAGAAATGATAGAAATGAACCATCTGATTAAATAAAATTTTCTTAGGGATCAGAACGAAATTTAGTCAAATTTGACCACAACACAACGAGAGGGGTAAGAGAGTTTGCAGATGAATACCAATTAAATATTGATTCTACATGACAAAGACAAAGTAATTAGTGGGGAGTGGGGAGATTTGTCAGATGTATATGCTTCTAATTTGATAAATTGAAAGTTCCTTTCTGCGGCTGTGAGAGACCTGATACAAACCTGAAGTCCATTTCCCAAAGTATAGTTGCAATGTATTTTCCCACCAACCACTAACTTGTTAACAACTATCGTCTTGGGAAATGGATGCCTGATTCAGGCACTTTGTGGATTCACTGTGCAATAAAAAGACTTATGCTGACAGTTCATCAAATAAATACACATACTACAGTATAAATACAGACAACAACACATAAGGTCATATAGGAACTGAATGTAGCCAATAAAATGTATGGCATTTGGGCATTGTTGACAGTCCCATTGTATGGTGACGCATTAATAGGTTTCTGCTGTTTGAAGGAGACCAGTGACATTTGAACCCATCCATTAAAATTTATTATAGCAATTAATTATGAAGAAGATAGGCTCCCAAGGGGCAATAAGCCCTCTTGTCCTCTTGTAACACACTGCTTGAGTGGTGGGGATACAGGGTGTGCCGACGGCATTTAACCTGAAAGCCACAGAAAACCACACCAGTGAGAACATGGTCAAAATTTGAATCAAAATAGAGTCTTCCTAACTATTATCTATTTCCACTGTACAGCTGCAGAGGTTCATTTGGTAACTGAAAACAAGGTGTGAATCTTTTCTCCATTATGAGAGGAAACATGCATTTCAGAAGAGTATTCAAAAATACTGAGTCAAAAATATATGAGTTTTGAGTATTCAAAACTCAGGCTGCTGAATAATCGTGTTCAAAGCCATTGTAAAACATTTGGCAACCCTTCATGTCAAACGATTCCAGTCATGCCTAACAACGGCCCTGAGCCTCTGAGATCACTGGAACCGATGGCCTTTACTCTACTCAGAAAGATCGCCCATGATGTCAGACTGATCTTGCAATGCTTCCACATACTTCTGTGCTCTCCAGACTGCTGGGAAAGGCAACCAGTTGGTAAATCCATGACGGCAGTTGTCAGTTTAGTGCCATTTTGCTATGTGTTGTTTCACACAGTCATCCTCTGCCTACACAGTATTACACCAACGGATGACATACTGTTTTTTATGCTTGTTACGTCTTTTTACGTATTTTCTATGTGCAAGACATTTGTGTTAAACTTATTGCCAAAATGTTGCATTATGAAAATGAAGAGCTAGGTAGCTAAGGTCTCTTGGGGCTTATTGCTTACTTAGTCACCAATTTCACCAGTGGTTGCTACCTACTGTTCTTTGTTTTTTAATTGTTTTCTTCATTTTAAAGCTATTGCGTTAATCACCTTGCCCAAATAATACACTATACTAATAAACACCTGCCTATGATCCCTTGGGGCCTATTACTTGGCTAAGCACTCATCAGTTCCCCTTTGGGATCACGTGGTTCCCCATCAACCCCTCCCAGCCGTCCATCATCCACACGCCGCTGCGTGGTGGTGCCGGTCCTCTCCTCAGCCGTCTAACTAACTGTATGCTTCCTCTGCTCTCTCTCTTTTCCTCTCTATTTCTCCCTCTATCTCTGTCTCTCCTCCTCTCTGTTTCACTCTCTCTCCTTATCTCACCCTCTCTCTCTCACTCTCTCTCACTTTTTCACCCTCTCTCTCACACTCTGTCCCCCTCTTTCTCTCTCTTTCCTTCACCCTCTCTCTTTCTCCCTTCTCTCTTTCTCTCTCTCTCTCTTTTTTTCTACAAACAAACAGTCTGTATCTCTCTGTCCACGGCCCATTATAGGTCAACCCCTCATGCTTTTTACAACTGAATGTAAAATTCCTTTCATGGCTGTAACCATGCAATCTCCTCAACCCACAAACAAAACCGGTGCGCCCAAGTGGAAAAAGCCTGCCACCAGCGTGCATACATTATAAATGCATGTATGGCCACTTATTGTGTGTTTCCATGTGGGGCTGTGTGATTTTGCTGCTGCTGTTTGAGGGGTGGTGGTGTGGCCTAGTTCACCCTTGACCTTCTGTGATATGGAGACTAATTTAACACTTATCCAGGGTGAGATTCGCTCAGAAACAACTCTGAGATGAAAGCTTTTTACTCTCTGTTTCCAAAGCCGACACTCCTGACGGCGCTTTAAACTGGAGCGGGACAGCATAACGCACCATAAAAAAAAATGTGTCACACAAAGGGAGGGGACGAGACATATGAGGGCCCCGCGAGAGGTCCGGCCGGTGGCGCACAGTCTCGGCCGGTGGGCAGTGCGCTTCATTCACCTTGAGAGGGCTGACAGTGAGGGATGGAGTCTTAGCCCCACGCCGCCCGGCACTGGAAGGTTAACCTTTCATCACACGGCGGGTGCATGGCGCTCTACAGTACTGCCTCTAATGACTGTAATCTATCAACCGGAGATTTGGTCCCAGGCACAGAGGGTGAGGGGTGCAGGGGGGAGTGCAGGGGGTGGGGGTTGGGGGTGGGTTGGGAGGACGGTGGTTAGGGTGGTACTCCATTTCAGGAGGTAGAACAAAAAAAAACAAACAAACACTGTCATTTGAGCAAGATAAAAGAATAACACACTTCCAAATAGTTTAAAATAGTGCACATTATTCAAAAGATATGTCCTAAAAAATGTCTGACAAAAAGAACCGGAGGTCATTTTTTTTTTTGGTGCCACTGATGAAGCTGGTGTTGGAAACAGGTGGAGGAAATGGGAAGGTCATTTTGGTTCTGCTCTGAGCTTCCCTACAGAGTCCAATCAGCACTCATGCTGTCTGCGCTCGACTCCCATGGCCCCATGGCAGAGGCTGAGGTTTGTGCGTGAGAGAGAGTGGGCCTCAAAGGTCCTATACATGATTTGAAGGCATCTATAAAACCACTAACACTTTTTGGGAAAAAGCCATTGTACCCAGCAATGTCTGTATGACAAAGTGGAGAAAGCCTGTTCCATGCCACAATAGGAAAACTGTTCCAGCCATTTAGTGAAATTAAGGAAGTTTGGGATTTGGGACAGGAGTTTGGATGGGGTGAAGTAAGCCCTCTCTCTCTCTGGTTTGGTTCAAATATCAGCAAATGCAAAATCATCCATCCTCACTCATGGCATCTGGTTGAAGTGTAATTTCTGGTTGTTTAGCCTCTATTTAAAGAGTGACACAGTAAAGAGTGATAAGGCAAAGAGTGACACAGTGAAGAGTGATACAGTGAAGAGTGACAAGGCAAAGAGTGACACAGCGAAGAGTGACCCAGCGAAGAGTGACACAATGAAGAGTGACACAATGAAGAGTGACAAGGCAAAGAGTGACACAGCGAAGAGTGGCACAATGAAGAGTGACACAATGAAGAATGACACAGTGAAGAGTGACAAGGGAAAGAGTGACACAGCGAAGAGTGACACAGTGAAGAGTGACATAGTGAAGAGTGACACAGTGAAAAGTGACCCAGCGAAGAGTGGCATAGTGAAGAGTGACACAGTGAAGAGTGACACAGCGAAGAGTGAAACAGTAAAGA
>PYXC01001489.1:1227500-1267500 GCA_015244755.2 Tenualosa ilisha
AGCATAATTAGGGTATATTTTTCTCCATCTTCTCTTTATTTGCCAAGCGCAGGTTTATAATGAAGTTTGATGAATATTTAGTGTTCACTAAAAAATGCATAGACAGCCACAGTTTTCAGTTTTCAAAGTAAGGAGCAAGAAACTAGCTGAGGAAAAGAAATATTTTTATTTCATTTTTCTCCCCATTTTTTGTGAACTTTTCAACTGTTCTCATTGCCAAGTCCTCAGTGGAATCAGGCGGTTTGAATACTGCCAATCCTAAACTGCTCCTCACACTTCATGCATATTAACAAGCCAAAATACACAAAACTTTCACAGGCCACTGAGGTTTGAGATGAAGTCAAAATGATTATTATTATTATTATTTAAATGTATGTTTATTTAATAATTGAACTTTTCTCTCATGCATAAAAAATCAACTGTGTGTTTTGCAGTTGTGCTAAAAATATATTTACAATTGAAATATGTGGAGAGACATTCCCAGTGAGATTGCGCCCAACTGCCTGGGGATTCCCCTGGAGTCTCCGCCCTACATGCACCGTCTTCATCCTAAATCAATTTGAGCCCAGCTGAGGCTAACACCGCACTCGTCTGGATGGGCCTTGGGTCTGGGTCATCGCGATCTCAGCATCCGCTTCAAACCTGCTGGATTATGAACATCATCAACATCCTCCGTCCCTCCCCCCTTTTTTCTGCCAGCACTGGGGTTGTTTGGAGGGCAGTATGAAAGCTTTTTTGTCCCATCCAACATCCCAATAAAATCCCATATATTTTTTTAAGATGTAAATGATTAGATGAATATTTCAGGATTAGGATTCTGTAGAGGTTACATGAAAATTTCAGGACAAGCTGGGAAACTCACTTGCAGTTGCAGCATGACATGTAGGACAAACACAGTAACTCTACAACCCAATAACAATAAAAGAGGAGAAGAGCATAATAAGAAAATATAAAATATGAAGTGTAATATACAATCTGAAATGCAATATGTGGTACAAAAAACTTATCAAATCAAATAAATACAAATAAATACACACACATGGGAACAGACGTGTCACATGGGTTGCCCAGTCTGGGACACACACACATACATTTTTATGCTCTATAAATTATGTATATAAAATGTAAATTAAATATATATATATATATATATATATATATAATATATATATATATATATATATATATATATAAACTATAAATTGTGGTTGAAATGATAGTCCAGAGTATTTCCAATCCTAGACCTGTTGTTTGAGCTCATCGAGAGCTGTCGGTAGGAAGCAGAACAAGAGAATTTGGTACAACATACCGAATAGTAAGCTGGCAGTCTACACAGTTTAAACTAAATGGCATCATAATCTCACTTTCAGTTTAATTTCCTACAGTACCAGTCAGTTACCGAAAGCTGTTGGTTTGCTGTTCTGTCAAGATTGTACCAAATTCTCTGTTTCTTCTTCCTACCGACTGCACCCGGTGAGCTCCAACAATAAGACTATGGTTGGCAATACCACCACTTTAAGCCTGCAGCATAGCAGCCAACACCAGACCAAGAACACCCATTCCTTTTATGTCTCCATTGGTGTTGCCTGTCTGTATTGAATCAGCCAAAAACGAGTTGAAGGAGGTCAGTTAGTGTTGGCGGAGCCGCAGCCACCAGTTCTACTGGAGCCACAGAGGTTCATTGAGCGGCCAGACGCTATCAGACGAGCATCAGCTGTACTGTGTGTGCGGCTGAGACTAGCGGAGATGTGAAGCAGAGACCGAAAGAGATGACTCACCCACCAGGGTTAGTGGTAGTGTTCTGGACCGTCTCAGCGGCTTGCTGCTTAGATGAAGCCATAAATCCATGGCATGAATAAAATAAATCATGTGCAAGGCCACCTGCTGTTGCGCTGAGACATATGGGTAAGAGTCATGGTTAATAACGCCGTCTCTGCACAAAGGCCCCGCCATCTGCTCCTACACTCTGGGATCAAATAGGCTCCCCGAGCCCCCAGCACCACAGCCTCGGTCCCGCCAGTCCCAACACACCACTCATTCACCTGAGTGTCCTGTCCATACACACACACATGAACGCACACACACACACACACACACAAATTAACGCATATAAACAAACTCACATACACACACACACACACACACACACACACACTAATGCTAACCATACCACAGTAATTGTACAGCTACCCCCTGATGACTCTTAATCATGGACAGCTGCTTGTAGGATGCATGTAGCAGAGAACAGAACCAGCCCAGAATCACCCAGCAGCTGTGGAGCCACCCAGAGCAGCCCACAGCATACAGGACCTCAATGGGTGATCAGGGCCAGATCGACTCTGAACTCTGAAATCTGGCTGAGTCTGGCGCTAGCCCTTTCAAACCTAAATAATCCCACCATCACACACATACACACACACACACACCAAAGAAGAGACTATACAGAGACCTGGTGCACGCCTAAAGTGGGTGCCAGTAAGCACAAAAAAAAAGAGTTGATAATTCAACCCAGCCATCTTGTTGGCTGAGCAGATGAAGTGATTCACGATTAATGAGCGCACAGCTAGATAAAGATGAATGGCTGCTCATTAGTCGTCCTAGTAACCTAATCCAAGCACTGTACCTTAAAAACACACACACACGCACTCACACACACACACACACACACATACACAGACTGGTCCTACCTCAGCTTCTGGTGTCTGTGTGAGGAGAGTTTCTTTCTTTCTATCTGGGCAGTCCCCTATTTTGTTGCATTCATAACACCCATAAAATTCCATGCAGCCTTTTTCATGATGTAAATGACTCTATGACATGAGGACATCCGTACTGTGTGAGGATTTCCTGCATTCATCTGTAGAGGCTACATGAAGCTAAATAATGACATGCTTTCTCATGTTCCGCCGTATTCACCACACTGGAATTGCCCTTTCTGCTTCTGTTTATCTGTGATATTGTGTTATTTCACAGACCCTCCACAGCTCCGAAGGCAGATGTGCGGTGTTTACCTGCGCAAGTCCCCAAGAGCCGCATCTTCCACTCCGCTGATCTGCTGGTTTGCCCCAAGCCCGCCAAATGCCATTCATCACGCTTGCCATCTCCACAGAAGGACTTGTACTTGCGGAGACCCTCCAAGCCCTTCTCTCCCACCGTTTGGTCTCTGTGATAACGATTGTTATTGTAGTCAGATAGTCGTCTAAAGCCTCTTTACCGGGGCGCGAGTGAGGAAATGTCAAGCGTTTGTCTGAGGCATTTTTATTTTCTGTGCTCTATCTCTCTCTCTCTCTCTCTCTCTCTCTCTCTCTTTCTCTGTCTCTCACTCTCCTCTCCCCTGTCTCTCTCTGCCCGTGTGAGACAGAGAGAGGGAGCTTGTGTGTGTGTGTGTGTACAGATGTGAAGGTGTAAGTGTGTGTGTGTGTGCGGTGTGTGCGCGTGTGTATGTGTGTGTGTGTGTGTGTGGTGTGTGTGAGTGTGTGTGTGCTAGAGAGCAGCAAGCAATGCCGTCATTGGTACGTGTGTCAGGTCCTTGTCTCAGCTGTCGTCTGTCTGCTTTCAGCAGGTGGAGAGACGGACTGCAGCAAATGAGCTGTTCCACTGACAACAATAAAAAGATTGACGCGATTCATTTTTCATTACGCACTAAGAGCACACGCATCCTAATCAGCCCAAACTGTGCATGTTTAGGTTATGGGCTTGAAAAACAGAGATGAAAGAGAATCAAATTAATGTGATAACTCTAGATGTGCAAATAGTCTTTTCATTGGCGGCTGATTGATGTTTGATGCATTGTTGTCAACTAATGAGACAGAAGCATCTTTTTGTTGTTGTTGTTGTTGTTTGTGTTTGGTGGCATGTTGACTTAATCTAAAATAGATAGGGGGAAATACCACTGTGCAGAAATGAATGCAAAACAAAGAAAAAAGTAAGAGAAAGAATAAGAAAGTGTGAACAAGAGAGAGAGATAGATTGAAATTGAGAGAGAGAGAGAGAGAGTGTGTGTGTTTTATCATCATAGCTGTTCTTAGCATTGTGTTAGCAAAGCTATAGACTGTAAAAAAAAAAAAAGCTGCTGGCAACAAACTTATGCATCACACATTAAATATGTCCCTGGAAAATTAAACTTTACATTTTATCAGATAAGACACATTGGACACATTGAACTGCACTCTTTAACCTCGGCATCTAAAGGGTTGGAAACATTGAACTGTACTCTTTAACCTCAGCATCTAAAGGGTTGGACACATTGAACTGTACTCTTTTCTTTAACCTCAGCATCTAAAGGTTGACATTGACTGATTACTCCTCTTGGACACATTGACTGTACTCTTTAACCTCAGCATCTAAAAGGTTGAGACAAGTCCTCTTGGCATTCCTATCTTCCTGTCTACCATAATGCAGGCTATACACAGAACAGGCTAACTGCATCAACATCATAAGTACATCATTATCAGCAGATGCACGCTAAAGACAAGAAAACACACACACACACACACACACACACACACACACACACACACACAAGGCAGGACAGGATAGGAATGATTTAATAAAGGGTTTAGTAGCCTGTTGTTCAAACCTTTGGCAACACTGTATGCTATTTTAGGCTTATTTGCCAGCTTTATAGTCACTTCGATGGTTAAATGGCACATTAAGGGGTTAATGAAGGATCTCTCTCTTACAGCACTTGCAAGATATAACAGCCCCCTGATGTGAAGCAAAACCAAAACTGTTTTGACTTACCTGGTCACTCAACATGACTTTTAAAACATTATCATTGCTGGCTCCTATTCTAAAGTTTGCAAACCAATCCACATGTATTGGTGAGAATTTAGGACATTGGTGTTTTTACAGACAAAAAAAAATGGCCGACGGTAGGGAAAGCTCCGTAGTTCAAAAACAAAATCCTAGACTTGCCTGGTATACCAAATGCTTTCACGTTTCACTTTGTGCAAAGCGTCTGGGATCCCTCAATTGCTGACTGGTCAGCAATCAAAGCCAAAGCCTTCTGCCCTCTTATTGCTCAGCCAAAAATTTGCCAAAGGAAACCTAAGCCTTTGGAGAGATCAATATTGAGTGGAAGTACAAGGCGGCGCTAGACTTGCCTGGTGTGCCATTACATGCCCAAAACGCTTACTACCTGCCACCCTGATGACTTTGTGGCATGGTAGCAATGCATCAGGATCCATCCAAGTGTGGCCCTTAAAGTGATAAAGGTTCTGTCATTATCACTGGCCCAGAGTAGCAGTTGGGGGATTTCAAATACATTATTTTTGCCATACAAATTGGTTATTTTTGGAATGACAAAGCATGTGTCAATGTGACACACACACATAACCCATGTTTTCACATGTATTACACACACACATACAAATGCGTGCACTAACACAAACACACATACATACACACACACCATGCTCTTTGGGGATAAACTGAACACTGACACCCGTTGTCTACATGTTTCAGTCCCTCTAAAGTAATTTTAGATAAAAAGCGTCATGAATATGAATCAATATGGCCACCAGAACAATTCATTTCCAATAAATTAACAATTTAATGTATCATTTCATGTTTTAATCATTTACAGGAACAATGACTCCTCTCTTTTCTTTGTTGCAGTGTGCTTTGTGTGTGTGTGTTGTGTGGTGTGGTGTGTGTGTGTGTGTGTGAAGTGTAAGGCTTTATTCATTTGAACTGACCTTAGGAATGCCTACTAAATACGTTTGCATCAGTAATACGCAAAGGGAAATGAGATATTACAGGTCTGTGTCCTGCAGCAAGTTTCATGTCCAAAAATTCTGCTCACACTCTCTCCCTCATTTACATATCTTGTGCTGCCAACACCCACCAGTTCTGTCTGACACCCTTTCATGAATACAGAATCGACAAAAAAACTGCGACCAGGCAATTAGGAAGCTCCCATTATGAGCGTGGACTAAGGGTATAATTACGGAGCATAGATGGGCCCTAAATAGGACCACTACTGAGAATTAAAGGTTTTCAGGTAAAGGTCATTGATTTTAATATGAATACTATTAATATCCCATCATATGGCTATAGTATGTATCTCAGTGCTCCGAGTGCCTTATTATACATTTTACATTCCTGTGGAATAATAGTTTTTAATATAGCATGAGACAGATTTGTAAAAAGTTCTCTGTTTCCTGGGACTGTGAATGGGTAAGACCCTATTCAGCTATCTGTATGACAGTAATGAAATAACTGTGAAGGGTGTTACTGTTAAAGGTTTGTATATCTTAGCTTTCAGACTCTGCTTTGGACTTTTGTCATAAATAAACAAATACTACTAGAGTATTATATATATATTATATTATATTATATTATATTATATTATATTATATTATATTATTATATGAGGCCTTAAAGTGTGGTAAACAACTTAATCCTTTTTGGTAGGTAGATGCAAGGTTAGATCAGCTGGACAGACAGAGGATGGTCTTTCTGAACGTTCGATGCAGCTGCAGATTGATGCGATGTTATGCACCTCAGCTGACATTCTAGTCGTAGTTGTCACAGTGCGGTAAAGGCTTTACTTTTTGCACCAAAGAAAAAAGAGACTGAAAGTGTTAAATGCTTTGACTTCCTTATGGAATAATTGCTGTGAAATGTTCAGACAATATTAGCCTAAAATAAATTGTTGTGCGTTTAAATAAACCTAGTTTTAAATTGTTATTTTCCTGTGTCACTGTCTTCTGAGCAGTGTAAAAGTGTCTTCTATTTGTGATTCTACACACTTATTTTTTGGTATCATAGTAATAATAATAACTATACACTATGATACATTTATCCACTCTTAGTCAATGATTTGCTCTCACGCAGCTCTGTTTCTGTAAACTGAAACACACTAAGCAGGGACAGCCTGCTTTGGTTAGCACAGGCAGAAGAAGTGAGATACATCTCTGGGGTGTTTTGGGGAGAAAACACCTCGCCACAGATATATTGAACTGTCAGACCTCTCTTTCACTTAGTGCAAAATTAAATTGTGCACTATTGTGCAGTCTGGACACTATCCATAGGCGCTTGTTGACTTCAAATCTATTGCCCTGCTAGAATTTCTAGAATCCAAAGTGTCCAGAGTGCTCTAATGCAGTACTGTAGCAAAATACAATATTAATCGAAGGCATTACAGTGGCACTAACCAGGGTTCTGTTTCCCGACACCATAGTTGCTAACTAAGTTAGCTACTTTTTTGGTTGCAATGCAATTGCCTGCCAACCAATGAAGTTGCTAACTGTTTAGCAGCTACGGTGTGGGGAAACAGACCCCTGGCTATTAAGTGTCTCCAGAGACACAAACATAAGCACATGCAATGTCTTCCAGCAGTGCTTATCCTACCTTTAACACAACACACAGTGCCGTGCCATTGCTTCTGCTCCCCAGTGGGTATTGAGTGTATCGTTGAGTTGATGGATTGACCCAGATACCAAGCAGATTGAGTTGTCCAGATGTGAAGATATTACCCCAACATATTGCCTTACCCATGACTCTCCACCTTATTACCCACACTAAGGAGGAGAGGAACAGAGGATATGGCTTGGAGGATTTCCCAAATATAAGCAGCATCACGTACAAACTGCAGGACAGTAATTTATGGAAACAAACAAACACCTTCATCTTAAAGTAAAGTTGACTGGTATTTAGCAGATGCAATGTATTAACCAGGGTTAAACATTTTTTACATTAGGACAATATGGTTGCTTCATTACAAACTGTTGCTGCTTTCACGTCATTTTTGGATGTGGATGTTTTAACACCACGTAGCACCTTTCAAAGCAGAGGTACAGACAAGACTAGTGTCTCCCCCTTTAAAATGTGTCATATGTGCTCCTGGTTTGCGATGGCCCAGCCACAGACGAGAGTCTCTTACCTGTCAGACGAGTGATTGACTGTCAGTGTCATGGCTGCCATTTGGCAGATTGCATATTAATGCTGATGTCTGTGGCAAGGTCACTGTCGTCCGTCATGTCAGCCCATCCCCAACCCCCCACAACCAGGTGATTCTTCTTCCTCTCAGCTTTCTGTTTGGCATTAGAGTGCGTGTGTGTGTGTGTGTGTGTGTGTGGTGTGTGGATGGGTTGCGCTGAGTGCTATCCATATAGCCATAGCAGACATATGAAAGAATAGGTAATAGGGAAAGCAATGGAACTGTGTTTTTTGGGGTGTGTAGACTGGTCTTTGAGCTCTATCTAGCATACAATCACTGCACATACTGTAGACGGAGGAATTGAAGGGTGGTGTGTGGGTGGTGTGTGGGGAAGGTTATGGGCCATGTTGGAGGCATCCATTAAATGTATAAAAAAAGGCTGCTGAATGGAGTGAACCTGAAACCCTTCCCTCTGGCTGTGTCTGTGTGTGTGTGTGTGTGTGTATGTGTGTGTGTATGTGTGTGTGTGTGTGTGTGGAGGCATATTGCAGTGGATCGATAGCTGTGAGCTGTGAGCACACCATGGTGTAAGTTACCCATTTAATTAGCGCTCCATCTCCTGCCATAAACAAACATGATAGGATCCCTGAAAGCGCTTAGCATCCCATCATTAAAGTGTTCATACTCTCTCTTTCTCCCTCTCTCTCCTTTTAATGCCCACATGTGCACGCACACACACACACACACACACACACACACACACACACACAGCTGATACAGAAGATGAGTCAATGTCAGATATTGAAAAATAGATGAGAAATGCTGCCCTCCTCTGGTGAGGCATTGTACTAGCTAATACACCAATTTGCAATAATCTGTCAGACACAATTTACTGTAAACCGGACACATACTGATACTGAAATACAGGACTAGTTTAAGTTCCATCCATGTGGATATTAAAAGAATGACCATTCATAATGAGTTCAGCCATTTTTATTATGGACATTGCAATTATGGACACTGTTAAAAAAAGTTGCTTGCTTTAAAGTAATCCAAAACATGAACGAAATGAAATGTTATCATGTCATTATATGGATTCCTGAGCTATATGTGGCCTTTTTAATTTGATTTGACACTGGCCCATTCACCATGGCATTGATTCCACCCCCACCCTGCCCCTGACCCCACCTAATTCCTCCTAAGCAATTATGGTAAGTCAACATAACATTTATCTACAATTATAACTGACTGTTTAGTCAATTGGTTGTGCATTTTTAGTCTGCATGGTATTTTACACTACCGCATTATGACATATCATTTCCAAAATTCATACATTTCATTTCACTGTTATTTTATTGCTACATCTTTGATGGTTCACCCACTATGATTGTACATCAGGTGTCTGAGGTCTGAGGCTCTGTGATTTTAAACATGTTCCAGCACTGGAATTAAGTAATTACTGGCGTCAGCACTATACCGTAGGTCAGATGTGTACACGAACATTCATCCCACTTGCTGCAGCAAATATGAAATATGTAGGAATTGGCTTACAAGTCTGGCAGAAAAGCATCATCTTCAGCCATTCTGTTTGACCCAGAAAGAGGATGACGGGCGAATACTCAGCCTCCCAGCTGACTTAATTAGAGCTGTAAGCGCTGGGCTGAACCGCGTAACCTTCAAATCATCATCTCCCTTTCAGAAAAAATATAAAACCACTTCTGATTCCCCACCCCTCCTCTCTCTCTCTCTCCCCTCTCTCTCTCTCTCCCTCCCCTTTCGTTCTGCTTTTCCCAGAGATTTCTCGTGTCTCATGGCTCTGAAGTAGAGCAACAACTTAATCGAGTCGGTTTCTGCTTCGTGAGGAGAATAGCTTTGTGAGTTAAAAGGCTCAGCGTCGGAGCAGCCAATTAACAGACAGCGAGCCTGTGCTAAAGGGAATAACGGCACAACGATAAGCTGCCTCCTGTCAAAGTCAGTCACCGCGAGCCACTGACATCTTTTTTTTATGATGTCACCAGGAAAAGTGGCATAATAATGCGACGTTAAGACGCCGAGTGTGGAAGTCGAGCTAAGTCGAACAGGGAACAATAGCTATGCGCTAGGAGTCTCCCTTTTCCCAACACTGTTGCCTTCTGAGGGTTCAAGTGGGGGTGAGAGTTCTGAAAAGAAAATATGTCACAATATTTTCCTTGGAGCTTTCTTTGTTTAGACATGGGCAGGTTGCAGAAAGAAACACTCACTGCTTCTTAAGAATACTGAAGCCAAAAATCACACATATGAATTTCATGTCAGACTCTGTTGTAACAACTCACATACTGAAAGCCATCTATATTGCCAAAGGCCAGAGAGGAAACATTGCTCAGAAGTGTGAAGAAGCTCTTACATGGAAAAAGTCTGTCAAGTTCACAAGTGACTCAAATACACAAAATATGCATCTGTTGTTTATAAAACTTTAACTAGTATGGAGGTCTAAGAAATTTCCTTCAGAAAATGAGGTCAAACATTTACTTAAGTGACATTAGATATCATTAGATTATAATTTGTAACATTGTTAAAAAAAAGTGCAGGAAATTGGTAAACGTGCCTGATGTATGGAATAGTGATATACCGTTATTTCTCTGACTTTCAAAAATTCAGTTCTGAGGCTTTGCGCAGTGTCTTAAATGTAGGTCTCTCTCACTGTGTGTGTGTGTGTGTGTCTTAAAGAGGTGCAGCAGCATATGGTTTTCAGATTACTTTACCTCCAGAACCATCTGAGGGACACCAGATCCCTATGCCTGCTTTGGTGCTTCCTGATCAGGGCTGCCAGGACAGTCTTCTCTCTTCTCCTCTTCTCTCCTCTCCTCTTCACACCACATCACACCACACTCAACCCCACTCAATCCCCGCCCCCTACCCCCACCACACACACACACACACACATGCCTCCACCACACCACATTAGCCAGACCCACACACAGCAGAGTTGGACACCCTCCTTCCCTCTCTCCCCGTGTGTGTGTGTGTGTGTGTGTGTGTGTGTGTGACGTGGCCTCCATACAGCGCACTCCCCCACTCAGGCCATCAAAGTCGTGTCCTCAGACCCTAAATCAGCCACATTACAGGGTGGCTGTGGTCGGCACGGCGACCATGTTTTTGTTTCTGGTAGCCTAACCTCAAGCTGCTGCCGGGGCTACAGGCTGCCTCTGTGGGCTCTGGATTCAGGCAAACCTCACTCCAGTGAGCGAAACGAAGCGAAGCCAAACCTCACCGCCTTTCCACGTGTTCATTCTTAGCTTTGGTGTATATGCCGAGTGCACACACACACACACACACACACACACACACACACACACACATACATATGATCAAAAACAAAAAACACACACATACACACATGCATGCTCTCACACATCCTAAGTATACACTTTATACAGCGAGAAGCACAGATATTCTATGTGCATCTCGTAACTCTAGCCGGGTGACTGGGTAGTATTTCCATCATTTTTTTCCCTCAAGGTTTTTTTGAAAGTGAAGGTGTTTGTGTTGCTCCTGCCACTAGATGGCATCGCGGGCCCAGGGCCTCTTCCTGGTTCCCCTTCATCTGTCATGTGACCTCCTGTCCTCAGCTGTCTGCTTCCATTATTCAGCAAAAGCCAACAGCAAGCGCAAAAACACTTCCCGTGCAAGCCAGGGGCCTCAGCGGATAGTCAGAAAGTCATGATGAAATCCTCGATTACTTTCCCCTCCAAGTTCTCGGGCCTTTTAAGCAACTGTGAATGAGACAAACAAAAACATCAAAAACCTACAGGTTGAAGACCAATGTGGACATCGTTAGGTCCATTTTAGGGGGGTCGAAGCCCCCTTTCAAAATGTCCCCAAACACCCCTAACGCTGGCCACTCACCTAAGCGCAAGGAAATCTACATCTATTCATCTCGGTTAAATTGCTCGTGGAGTTTCCTTTAAACAGATGCCACCTGCATATCACATGAAACTGAATGATCTCAGCTTTCTGATGATACAAGTTATTAGTTGCTGTGATAAACACAGACCTACCAACATGTACACATATACGTAAATCTAGGGACAAATTTGATAATCTCTGGATTTTTTAGACGTTTCCAGTGCTGTTGCAGACTGCAAGATTGCCTGCTAAAAACAGTTTAGACCAATCATAGTACAGGATTCATTCTCCTTGGAACTGCTGTATATAAAGAAATATCAGCGAGAACGATAGAAGGGCAGAGGTACCAGAGCTGACCTGTCGAGTCCCCGACCCCTCCCCACTGTGCTGCACGTCTACCTCAGGTCAGGTTATGAGCTGCTTTGCAAAGTTAAATAGTCTTGGAGGGAAATGAGAAACTGGGATTAAGAATTAGTTCAAATTATTTTGAATGTGAGCATGATGTTAATGTTGCAAGTGTATCTGTGAGCTAGCTTGTGTTTAGTCATTTGTCAAAGTTGTTGTTCATGTGTTGTGTAAAACGTCGCTTTGTAACACGCATAGCCTTATGATACTGCTAATCAGGCAGTCGTTCCATAAACCTGATTAGAGGCAAACCGCTAGGGCTAAGTCGTATGTCCAGTTAGTCTCAGCATGCCTGCAAAATGTTGAGGACTCTGACGCATACTATCCAGTATCAGTTACATGGCGATTACTGATGGACATCTATAATATAAAATAATCTATAAACTATAAAAAATTAATAATCTATAAAGTGCTAGCATCTTTTTCATGAACATGACCCTAAACATATGGCCTTAATAATAGCAAATCATTGACTTATTTTGGCTGTAGCGATATTTACATTTAGCAGATGCTTTTATCTTTCTATCTTTTCTTTAGGGCTAAGTGTCTTGCTCAAGGGCACAATGGTGGCAGCCAGGATTCAAACCCACAATCTTCCAGGCTACTTGCATGCTAGCCAGGTTCCTTAACCACTACGCCACCACCGTCCAATATATATTTCAAAATAATAAAATGCAAAGAGAGAACAGAGTAGGCCTATCCAGAAGAGATAGGAGAGGAAAGGCAGGGGGAGTCAAAGAGGGCAGCTACAGAAAAAGAATCAGTAAATAGGCCTGAAGATGATGCTATAACTAATAAGAAATAAATGAATGTAGCCTATTTGAAGGAAACATCCGGTGTGAATAAATCCATAGCCTAGTTGTTCAAGGTCACCAAGTGCTGTCTGTATGAAAAAGAATCAGAAAATTTGATGCAGCATAGACTGAATAACAAAACAACCGCTAACGTTAACTGAACGGGGCATAAGAAAATGGAACTGAGAGTAAGTTACTGTACCCTATTCAGTGTTAGCTGCAGGTGCAGTATTGTATCAAATTGTCTTGTTCTTACTTGCCACCAGCACTTGGAGAGTTGAACAACAGGCCTATAGATTCACACTGGACCAAAATTTTTTTGGCACACACTGTGCACCTGCATTCACTACTATTACCAAGGGGCTAATGTCCTACTGGCTTTCTAGGCTAGTTACGTCCCTGGTGAAGTATCATTATTATCAATTCAGTAACCATATTCATCTTTTAGGCTGGTTGGAGGTAAGCAACATGCTGCTAAATTAACCCTAATTACATGTTTATTGTTTAGCCTTGTGGATTGACATGATCACCTTCAAATAGTGGTCCGTTGGGTCAACAAAACAAAAGCCTCATTTGGGTGGCATCCACACACACACACACACACACACACACACACACACACACACACACGCCGCAGCCCAGTGAGTCTTTGTGTGGGGAATGTAGCGGAAAGTATTAGAAAGGCTAGAAAGCTGGGAACCCAAAATATTTAGCTTCTCTTTCTATTTGTGGCGTTGGCCTTTGTTTAACACACATGGAACAGGCTGGCTAACAAAGGTCACGTCCTTTTACAATACAAAGGCCAAAGGGATATCAGAGTTAGTCAGCCTTGCACTACATTCAAACCCAGTGAGATATTTACAGTCTTTTTTAACACGGGTTAACTGGAATTGGTACTTGGCCAGATGCATCACATTAGTTTTATTTCTTGCTACATCTTGATACTCTTGTTGCTGTGTAATATTTGTGTGTGTTGTATTCTTTTGACAAGTCGCACCTAAAATATATGCTACAGTTGTGTGTGAATGTGAAGTTTTCCCCCTCTCCCTGATACTCTTATCGGATGGACACAGTGGCATAACAAGCCAACACTGGGTTCCTATGCAAGATTATCAAGGCGGACCCTCCTATACAACGCGTGGTGGCGCAATGTTCACGAATACTATTTATATAGAGATGGAATATAAGGGACGACTGAGGAGGCTAAAGCACTTTCAGTTTGGAAAATGAATGCTCTGCAGAGGCCAGTGTGTTGTGTGCTGTTTTGCATGTAATACACATATTCACTACCATATATCCCACAATCCCTAGTCGCAATAAAACAAAATAGCCTCCACCAAAATACACTGTTGTTCGTTTGCCTGATGATATAATGATCACTAATACGTTGCCAATATTAATTCAAACATGTTTGTGTATTTCATGCATACAGCCTATATAATGGTTTATTTAGTTGGATATGTGTTATTTGAATATGCTTTAAAGGTCCACCGTGTGAGACGTGTGATCAGGTCATGAACAATTGAAGATGTATAAATGCGTGTAGAGTGGGCACTAAAACACAGAGATTTACTCTGTCAGTTAACAGCGTTCAGTGGATTGAAGGGCCTGGTGGGTGATACTTTTCAATAATTGCCAGGCCCTGCATTGCACGGGCCCGTAAGCAACTGCAGTGTCTGCTTCCCAATAGCTATGCCACTGGACCCACACACACACACACACACACACACACACACACTCATACTCAGCCATCTGATTGCTCAGGCAGATACATGAAACTAAGACGCGCTGGTAGTCTCCCAACTACACCACATCAAAAACGAACTGAATCTGGATGTATATAGGAAGCATCAGGACCGTCCATTAATTACATCCAGGAGCTGCATCCAGACTGTATATGCACAGCATCCAGCCTCTATGAGCGCTCGTTATGTTTAGGAATGTTGAGTTAAAGATGTATCTAATCACTTTTATCTGATCATTTCATCTTTTTTAGGTTGTCAAGCATTCCTCTAAACTCTTGGTACAGCTGGTCGACTCATTCTAGAATAACTCTGTTGCTTTTTTTTTTTATTATTTGAATGCTCACAAAATACTGTAGGTGTAGGTGCCATTTCCTATATCAGCAGCATCTAGACTGTACATCAGCTGTAACCGTGGAATCAGACCTACATCAATGAATACTGAGGTTGGGTCTGGCAACAGGGACATTACACCCCATTTCCCAATCACCGAAATCCCAGGGAACCAATCACAACTGCTTATCCAACATGGGGCGGGCTTTATATGATTCACAATCAATGAGGGCATCTGGATCACAGCATGTGGTTAAATAATGAAAATGTATTTTTATTCAAATTGAGTAAACAGCTGCAATTAACCAAATGAACATGTTAGTAGTACTAACTGCAGAGTTTTGGTAAGAGTTTTAAGAAAAATGCTTGGAGTAAAACTAGCGGCCTGCTACACAAAACCTTCCAAATATTTTCCAGAGCCTTATTGGCACTGCTAAAAGATGCTAATCAGTGTTTGATGACAATCCAGTCAGTAACGTCATGCTGTAAAGCTTCTCTTTAATTTGGTGGTGGTTTCCTTTTCTCGACCCAGAACTGTACAGTGGACTGTACAGTGCATATCCTGGATGGCTGGTCGGAATTTGACCCGCATTTATCCACCCTTCATATGACTGTATGCCATTCTTATTCATCTGAAAAAGACTAATTGTTCGATAAAAAAGGATATCTCAAATAGCAGCAAAAAGTCAGATATTGTTCCTTTAATGCTTCAGTTTAACTTTTATACAGTTTATTCTCCTGGAGATGAGAAGGCAATTACTTGTTGCCAAACCCCATCTCAGCCATGACTGATGTGGGTATAGTTCCCAGACGATATATCAGCAGCATCCAGACTTTATGTGAACTACATCCAGACCATATAGGAACTGCATCCTTTCCAGATTTAGCTTCTGTGGTAGTAGGAGTTACAAAGAAACTCATTCGTTTGTGGAAAAGACAGAGGTGCAGTTGTGAGTCTCTCTATATATAGTAGAATAGAGAAGGGTGCAGTTGTGAGTCTCCCTATGGTAAAATAGAACAGACAGGGGTGCAGTGATGACTCTCAGAATAGACAGGGGTGCAGTTGTGACTCTCCCTATGGTAGAATAGAATAGACAGGGGTGCAGTTGTGACTCTCCCTTTGGTGGCGTGAGCAAACACCCTGTTCCAAGACACCATCTCCCCAGGGCAAGGTCTATGACGACTCCTGCTTTTCAAGGTGCATAAATGTGAAGCTTGCAGCAACACACAGCCGTAAGAGCAGGAGAAGTCTGCAGTTAACCACTTAAAGGTCTTTAAATAAATGGTTTGCCACCTCACGCTGGATGTCATTCACAGACCCCAAAGAGACACACTCCCGGCTGGAAACGAGTTGCAGACAAGCTGGCCCTCTAGTCCGTACACCTAACTTGGTAAGAGTGTGTGTGTATTCTCGGCTGTACACCTAGACTGATTAAGAGAGTGTGTTGTAGTCCATGCACACTGTCCTAGTCCAGTAGGTTCCTGAGCAGACCCAGCTGTGAGTCGTCACACCCAGCCTGGCTCAGACCTGTTCTCGTTGTCCAACATCCTTCACCGCTGAGGTCGTCTTTGGCCGTGTCTGGCCCACAGAGAGCTTTCACACAGTGATCCCTCTCTCCTGTCCGTAAGGGAGAGAGAGCAAAAAAAGAGGGAATTTTCTCAGGACAAACAAGGTTACAACTTCTTTATATGTTGCAGCTGTGATAAGACGGTTCTTGTGGAATAAAATCCGGCTAAACATTAATTGACCATTTTTGTCATGTATGAATTGACAGCAGTAAGTTTTATCATGGTTATATTTTTCCTCGCAAAACAATTTTCAGATCGATGTTTCTCTACAAAAAAAAAAAAAAGAAAGAAAAAAAAGAACAAAGGAAGTTTATCTACAAAGTGAATGAGCAGGTCCTGAAACAACACAACATGAACCCACAGCATAGCCTCTCCATGAACCCACTCACACAGCATTTCAGCTTCTCCCTGCTTGTAAAATGGACAGACATGCTGAGGAGGCACTTGAGAACTGTACTTGCAAACGCACATGAAGCGTGAGCCAAGGACATTCTTTCAACATTGATTCATATTTGCTGTGTCAACTTTAAGTGATTTCCACACACATTCTATAACTAACAACATACATTACTACAGACACTGTAATAAACAAACAAATAATACAAAATTGTTTAAATGTTTGTGATAAAGGCCATTTTGGAAAGTTGTAGTTAAATTCCAATGTCTCCTCTAACCCTAAGCCCTGAGCCCTCACAGACTTAACTGGCATGAATTAACCAATCATGAAGTTAATTCATGACATTTGAGTCGTCAGGGCTTAGGGCGAAGTACACGTTCATTGCCATTTAAACAGCCTTTAAAAACTGGCCTGTTAACATGAGGACGGAGCACAAAAGTTGTGTATCAGTGTAACCAGTTGGAAACATTTTAGCTGCGTCTCCCTCATTCTGCTCCCTGAGATCATCATTAACCGTAGGTGAACAAGTCAAGGCAGAGGGAGGCAGTGTTCCACAGGGCGGTGGTGATAATGGAACTCTGAAGCAGAGGGAGAGATGGTGCTAACTGGTTAAAGAGATCTATATACAGCAAAGCTTCCAGCAGGACTCCTGCATCCACAGCATGATGGGAGGTACTTGAGAGCTACTGGGGGGATGAGAGGGGGCGGAGGGTTGGGGTATAGCAGCTGGTGGAAATGGAAGGAGTTAGCAAGGAGTTAGTGCTTGTGTGTGTGTGTGTGTGCGCGTGGTGTGTGTGTGTGTGTGTGTGTGTGAAAGGGTTGAAACAGGATGAGATGGACTTCTGTTCTGGGTGGAGATTATGCTACTGAGTGTGGTTAGGGTGGAGGTATGTCACAGCATAGATTCCTACCCTAGACACATAACTAGATGAACGAGTAGTGCTCCTAAGACGAGAGCGCTAAAAACATGTGAGGTGGCAATAGATGATGTCCGTGTTGTGGCTATGATATGTTACATTTAATCTAAAGATAAAAAGCATCGTCAGGCCCTCTAAGCTCCATTCATAGACATGTTTGTCGCATGACTGCGGCCCAAAAAACAAGAAGTGAAATCTCACCAGAACTCTATATCTGCCTCCAGTGGTGGCGATCTGCCCCCACAAGCAACTTGCTATCTGGGCCATATTTCTGACGGTGGCTGGTGTGTACACAGTATTGAGGTTGGCGTCCCCACAGACACATGTAGCGCAGCTGGGCTCTGAACTTCAAGGAAAATAAATGTGGCTCCACACACTGTTCTCTGCATTGAGAGCATCATTTTAAGTGGTGAAAGGCCAGTGCACAGCGAGAGAGAGTTTAGAAATACTGTTCAGAAACTGTTCAGCTAGAAATTCAGTTAGATATTGAATACACTATATACAGCAACTATATATCTACTTAGAAATGTACAGTATGGGTCTCCAGCTTGTAGAGGCTGATAGGTGCTAGCCTGTAGGGCCTGTGTGTTAGACAAAGAAAATAATTATCATGGGTAATTAGGTAAATAAGCAGAATATATTGTCAACAGCTTGGCTGTTTTGGAAAACACTTGATGTGTGTAGGTAAGTGAGTTGTCCCATTTCAGTAGTGCCTTATCTGAAGCACTTAAGCTAGGATATATCCTCATTTTTAAGTACATTTTGTTCTCATGAACTGACACACAAATGAACAAATGAAATACTGATTTTCATTTAATCTTTTAACCATTTGCACGTCTATGTATACTGTTTGCATTGTAACAACATCAGCTCCCCTGTCAGTTCATAGTTGTTCTTGTTTAAGCAGGACACCTTTGTTTGTGTCTTTTTCACCCCTAAACACACACAAATTAGACACCCAGTAAACGGCAGTAAGACCAGAGGAATTTAGTCTCTGGCTCCTGACACGGCCTCCTTTGGTAATAGTGAACTGCTTCACTAAATTGTCCATTTCTTGTTCAATATTATCCTTAATCTTTTTCCTGGAAGCCTATTTCAAGCAGGGCATTCACACAGCTTGCTCTGTGAGGGGACCCAAAACCTTCTCGCCAGGCTTCCTCTCCTCTCCTCTCCCTGACTCAAAGGTCTTTCTTATTTGAACAGATGTGAGTAGACTCAGAGCCCATCGCTCCCTGGTGACCTGAATATGCACTTCCTGTTCGGTTAGCTTACACCCAAGAGCAGAACAATCCTACTTTGTCCCCTCCACACTCAGAATTCAGATGGCGTTTTTAGCGACGGCTTTTGAAGTTTTTGGTGACTGTTTTTGAAGTCTTTTACAACTCGCTTCTTGTTCATAGTCTTAGTGCCTTCAGAACTCTCTTTTTCTATTTCGATCTGTTAAAGATCGTTTGGAGATGAATGCTGATAAGGAACTGTGGGTGTCCTGGCCTGCCTGTGTTTAAGACAAAATGACTAACGGCTAGCAAAACTGATTAAAAGGAAGTCATAATGAAAGCCCTTTTCATTTAATACTGTGTGATATTTTGAACATGACAGGATTATTGCTGCCTTTGTGAGGCACGGGGTTCTAAAGGCTAAATTCATGCAAGATGCGGTGTGTGTGTGTGTGTGTGTGTGTGTGTGTGTGAGAGAGAGAGAGAGAGAGAGAAAGAGAGAGAGAGAGTGGGGGTGGGGGGGCTTCTGAGGGTATTTCTTCTATATTTCAGTGTAATGAATATGAGTGTGTGTGTGTGTGTGTGTGTGTGTGTGTGTGTGTGGTGAATGAGTGGTATGGTCCTTGTTCTTTTACCACAAAATGGAGGGCCTCCCCCAGTACAACCAGTAGTTTTCACCCGTTTGGGGAGTGTCAGGCACCCATTGCCAGCCACTAACCACTATTGGCATTTCAAATGCGTCACTGTTTATTGATACAAATTGTTTAACCCCATAGCAAATAAATGAAGCCCTGCTGACATACATTTCCTGACATATCATAGTTGTTCTACCATTCTGTCTACTGTAGCGATACTCCAGTCTCGCCAGTTTACCTTCTATTTGTGCAGTTTTTTTTGTTTTTTTTCCCCCGCAGATGAACTCAGCCATTGGTGATGTTACTGCAATGTAACATTGAAGAGAGATCCATGTAGCCTTACTGTACAGTGTAACTTCTGTTTACAGTAAAATTAGGGTCTGTCTTCTATTGTCAAGAGAGCAGCATAAACCACAGTGCTGCAGAATATGGCTTAACACTTTAACACTGCATAACATGTTTTAGGCTTTCACTACTTTGACAAATGCATTTTCTTTTGGGTGTTGACTTCTGTGTATATGGAGTGAACTCTTAATGATTTCTGTCCTCTGTCCATGACAACACATTTGATTGCTGATCGATAACTGATGGTTATGAGATCATATCAGTCATTTTTGTTGTTGAGAGTTTAAGTAATGGACAATGGATTTCAACTAGTTGTAAGTAAGAGAGGTCAATGCCTCTCATAAGTGAAAAATTGTGGGTTTGAATCCTGGCTGTCATTGTTGACAGTGTTGGCTGTCATTGTTGTGCCTTTGAGCGAGGCACTTAAGTCTGAGTTTCAGGCCCTGTAGAAAATGAGCAGGGGAGCAGTGAGGGCTGAGGTGGCTTACTCAGCCATGGATGTGGACTGGATAACTATGTTCAACCACCTCCACCACCACATTTTTCCTCCTGGTCGGGATTCGAACTGGCCACCCTTCGGTCATAAACACAAACAGTGCCCAGTCCGAGACGTACCACAACCCAAATCAGACCTCAGCTGGAAAAGACCCAAAAGCTCACTTATCAGTCCATTTCCTCCAGTGCATGGTTTGTGGGGTGAAAGAGTTATTCAACCTTTGAGGGTTCAGTATTAGTCCTTTGAGAGCCCTCAACCCAAACCCTTGGTGTGTGTGTGTGTTAGAGAGGGGGTCCAGAGCACCTGCAAATGGGTGGGGTCAACACACACACACACACACTCTCTGTTCCTGAGTGTATCTGCTGGCGTGGCCAAGAGGGTTTGCTTGCAACAACCAGACCAGGCCTCCCAGTATGAGGTCATTAGGCCTTTAACTTGAAAGAGTCACTATACCTCCCAAACCTTCCAGCTTGCCCTGATTAAATTGTGTGTATGTGTGTGTGTGTGTGTGTGTGTGTGTATGTGTGTGTGAGAGAGAGAGAGAGAGAGTGTGTGCGTGTGTAAGTGTGAGAGAGAAAGAGAGGGCGAGAGAGAATGGGTGGAGGGGGGGTCTGCATAATTTTGTGTGTATGTGTGTGTGTGTGAGAGAGCGAGAGAGAGTGTGTGTGTGTGAGAGCAAGAGAAAGAGTGTGTGTGTGTATGTGAAAGAGAGAGAGAAAGAGTGTGTGTGTATGTGTGTGTGTGTGAGAGAGAGAGAAAGTGTGTGTGTGTATGTGAAAGAGAGAGAGAGAAAGAGTGTGTGTGTATGTGTGTGTGAGAGAGAGAGAGAGAAAGTGTGTGTGTGTGTGTGTGTGAGAGAGAGAGAGAGAGAGAGCGAAAGAGAATGGGTGGAGGGGGGTCTGCATAACTTTTCCACTGGATCAGTTTTTTTTTGTTTTTTTGTTTTTTTATCAGAACAGGAAACGTTGTCTTTGAATATTTTCCATCAAAAACAAAGCCTAAGTAAAGTAGAGTTGAATGTGTGTTTGTATGTGTGTGTGTGTGTGTGTGTGTGTGTATTTCCCCATAAACCTTGTTGGACAGTGCAGCCACAAACATCACAGTTAAATACTCACTTGAGAGCTAGTGTTCAGTGTTCTATTGAATGTGAGTTTAATAGGTTCTAGAAGAGCCCTGTAAAATGTATCATTTTCAGCTAGCGGTTAACAGTTAGCATGAACACCAAGTCATCAGGAAGGAGACGCAGTGTTTATTGTGAATTGTATGCTGGGCTATTTTGAGCTTTCCTTACCAGACCAGACTTTTTTATTTTTTTATATTTTCTGCTAGACTGTGAGCATCTAATCAGTGAAATCAAGCAGTTGGTGTGACTACGGTATGCTTTCATTGTCCAGACTAATGAGGCAGGTTTGTGAAATACATTAGATCTTATTTACAAACAAATACTTGGTAGGCTACTTTCTACCAAGTCATGCTGTGTTGTGAACTCCAGAAGTGTGCCTTCAGGTCTCTTGTTTTTAATCAGACACCGTCATTTGTGTATCTTGTCTAAATGTTACGAAATGACTCAGTCACCAAAAGGCCTTAAGGTAGCATGAATGCATGGATGAATCAGGAGATTTATTTGGGGAAATTTATGTTAGGATAGCAGCTCGTCAGAAATCAAACCAAAATCACCCATTGCGTGAGTGAGCACTAGACTCACGCAACGGGTGATGCATCTGAGACACTCATGAAAAGAAGGCAGAGAGAGTCTCCTTACCTCAGTTTTTCCATAGGAAACCTGGAAAAAGAGGGAAAAAATGCTCACTTACTCACTCACACACTCTCTGAAGAGACTCATTTTCCGCTGAAAAAACAGGCTGCTAAGTGGTCTAATCCCTCTCGTGTCGCAAGAGTCACGGCAAACATACAGACCCCAAAGAAAGAACTGCTCTTTCGCATTTTAGGCTGCCCCTTCCCCCCATTTCAAATGACAATTTAACACTCAACTCTTGTGTACCTTTCTAATGTGGGTTTTGTAGTTTTGAAGCTTAACCCATTCGAGGTTTTAAAGTTTAACCCATTTGTTCTTTGAAGTAAAAATGTTTTGTTTTGAAATTTAACAGAATCTCAACAGTAATCATTTATATGTATTTGATTATGTATGTATGTATTTGATGTGTGTATTTGTTATGTGTTTTGTCCACAGTCTTGTTAAATATGGAATTCCATGTTTCTTTTTGACTGTAGACTTCCTTCTTTAAGCAGAGCAGCTTTTCCTCTTACTACCTGGCACCCCACCCCCCAGAAAATGTGTGTGTGTGTGTGTGTGTGTGTGTGTGTGTGTGTGTGTGAGGGAAAATAGTTTGGGCTCTGTGGGTAGTTGTTTCCAGATGCGGCAACTGCAGCCGTCTACAGCCAGGCCTTTTTTCCCACACAGAGGCATTTACGCCCCCCTCTGCCCCTTTTTGTTTTCCTTCAAATGTTCATCTCTCCATCATCTCTCCTTTATCTCTCCATCATCTCTCCTTTATCTCTGCATCATCTCAACTTTATCTCCCCATCATCTCTCCTTCATCTCTCAATCATCTTTCCTTTATCTTTCCTTTATCTCTCGATCATCTCTCCTTTATCTCTTCATCATCTCTCCTTTATCTCTCCATCATCTCTCAATCATCTTTCCTTTATCTTTTCTTTATCTCTCCATCATCTCTCCTTTATCTCTTCATCATCTCTCCTTTATCTCTGCATCATCTCTCCATCATCTCTCCTTTATCTCTCCATCATTTCTCCTCTATGTCTCCATAATCTCTCCATCATCTCCCATTAAAGTGCGAGCAGGAGGTAAGTGGGGGAAGTTGTCTTAATGACAGCTGAAAGCAGCGCCGCTCTACCCAGAATGCACTGCTGCAAATGGGATAGTTCTAAGCTTTTGGGAAAGCCAACCATCAAATACCCAGGCTCCCAGCTTCCCTAAAACCGCATAATTCACTCAGGAGAGACGCTCTCCTCACTCCCCGGACTACAAACAAACAAACATAGCTAAGCAGCATCCGCTCATGCCTCCTAAAACTGCATCACTCATGAGTTACGCCCTAAGCACTCGCCTCCCTAAGAACAGCCAGGAGGGAGAGCTTCTTCACACACCTACCCACACTGCGTCTCTCAGGAGATACACCCTCTCCATGCACCACCCTAAAAACAGACAGGACGGGCGAGATTTTTCACACACCTACCCACACCGCATCACTTAGGAGGGACACTCTCTCCACTCACCTCCCAAAACACACACACAGCGACAACGAGCTTCTTCTGATATTACATATTTTCTCCACAATTGATAAGTCATGTCATTTCATGTCCAGTCCAGTCCAGGCCAGGCCAGGCCAATCCAAGCTAGGCTTAATGATTGGATTTTGACTGCTGGATTAAAAATGAGTTTTGCATCAGGCTGCTAAAAAATACTAGCCTGGTAATCAAACCAGACCCTCGTTCTCCACTTTGGTTTCGTACAGAGGGTCTGGACATTCGGTAGTGAGATTTGATTGCTTGCTTGAGGTGTTTAAGTTTGAAAAGACTGGATCAGCCCCTGACTGATAGCATTGTAGTTCTGCATTCACACGCCTCCCTCTGGTCACTTACTCAACAGGTAAAGTGCCTCCTGAGACAACGAGCTCAGTGGGATCAAATCCAGACTAGCACTGTAGGGAGATGGTAATCAAGTGCTAGGAAGACAAGGCAGGCTAAAAAAAACACTGAACTTGTTCCCTGCCTACATCCCCTCTTCTGTGATAGGATAAATGGAAGTGCCTCCCAAACACACACATGCAGACCATTTGTTTGTGTGAATGAGGCTCATCAGCAGTCAACAGGAAAGAACTGCAACATAAAAAAAAACAAGCAAACAAACAACTAGGAGAATAAGTGGAAGTACCCTTGAGAAAACACTGGGTTGGGAACTCATATAGTAAACATGAGAGAGATAGAAAGAGAGAGAGAGAAACAGCGAGAGAGAGAGAGATAGAAAGACAGAGATTGAGAAAGACAGAGAGAGAGAGAGTGAGATAGAAAGAGAGATAGATAGAAAGAGAGAGAGAGAGTGCCATAACATGCCCCCAGAGGACTGACTCTCTAGATGAACTCTGATTAGTGTCCCCTGGAGTGGTGCTGACGCTGCACAGACACACAGATTGCTCACACATTTGTTTGTGGTGAGAGTGGAGGATCCAGTTAGCGTGACTGAGTCACTGGTTCATGGGCACGGGGCCCTGAGCTGGGCACGGGGGCCTCCAGCCACTTCATGGCTGAGACAAGGGGGGGGGAGGGTGGCAAGGCGCCCTTGGACCTGCTGGGGTAAGACTGGCAGCACCCTGTCTCACATGCCAAGGCCAAAATGGCACATCCACTCATATCCTGTCACAACAGTAACATGGTGGCCAGAGTGTAGTCTCACGTTACAATCAGTAGCTACTGTCATGACTATTCTAGGAATATGCGATGCTATGATGTCTTCTAGGAAGATGTGATGTGCTATGACGCTATATGGGCTATTTTTATAAGACAGAAGCCATTGTTTAGAGCTGTCAAGAGCGATCATGACACTTCCTCATACTAGCAAGCCAATCGTGGTGCCATTATCCCACCCTGGCTGTCATGTTTTTGCCGAGGTGGGTGAGGAGGGACAAATGGCGTTTCCTTCTTCTCGGAAGGAGCTTCTCCACATACGTTGCATTCCAGGGTAACCAGGCATGGCCCTCAAGTATGTCAATGAGGGAAGGAACACTTTGGTTGGTTGGGGGCAGGGGAGTGGTGGAGGGGATGTGGAGAGGGCACTGTCACTTCCCCGAACACATGTGCGCACATGCATGCACACACACACACACACACACACACACAATCATGCACACACATACTGAGCCTCTCCCTTATACTCAGTCTCTTCTCTGATGGAGCTGACCCAGTGGATGTGCTCACACACGCACATGCATACATACACACACACACACAAACACACAAACAAACACACACACACACACACACACTCTGAGCCTCTCCCTCATACTCAGTCTCTTCTCTGATGGAGCTGACCCAGTGGATGTGCTCACACACGCACATGCATACATACACACACACACACAGACACACACACACACACACACACTGAGCCTCTCCCTCATACTCAGTCTCTTCTCTGATGGAGCTGACCCAGTGGATGTGCTCACACACACACACGCATGCACGCACACGCATACACGCACACACACACACACACACACACACACTGAGCCTCTCCCTCATACTCTTTTCAGTCTGTCAGTCTCTTCTCTGCTGGAACTGACCCAGTGGATGTGCTCACACACACACACACACACACACACGTCTGGAAACCATAATGCAAATTCAGTGGGCAAATTCCGTGCTGTACAGAACAAAAAACATGGATGTTGTTGTTGTAGTCTGTTGATTTGCTGTGTTGTCATTTCACAATCCTCAGATGTTTGAGAGAAGGCCACGGCATGACCAGGTTCATCTGTTGACAGGACACATCACTACTTGTTACCATGGTAACACTGGACTGATAAGCAGAAACTCATGTGGTCTTTATGGGGGAAGTTGTGGTACACACACGCACACACACATGCACAAACCAAATTCATGTCACAAACACAGATACACACCACATGCATAAACACACCACACTTAGCCACACACATGCCTGCACACACACACACACACACACACACACACACACACACATTTATCTGTACTGATGTGGTGGAGACGTCATCAAATGCAAATGCAAATTCAAATACTCATTTCACACACACACACACACACACACACGTCCCTTGTGTGATGTGGTGCAGACATCGGCAGGCAGCCTGTGGGGCCCCCAAACCAGTCACTCCTACCGGGCCACACATGGCATGCTCCTGCAGCTACCAATTACTGCCACTTCCACTCCAAGCTCCTGACACCACGCAATGCCTGCCAGTGGGACTTCAGCATACACTCACAGTAAATAACTACAGACTAGGAACAAATGAGCACCTTCAGCACCCAAAGGTCAAACATAAACTAAGTAGGTGCTAACAGGTCTGCTGATGTGCAGGAGGAGGCATGCTAGTTGAATGCATGAGGACTTAACCAAAGATTATTGTAAACATGATGCGTGTCTCATCTGTCTCTGAAGAATGAGTTAGGCATCATTAGTCCAGTTGCCTAGACATGGCCTGATTTAATTCATTACACTAAAAGCAGTTCAAGGTAGATGATTTTATTTTTATGTAAGGCAATAGTTTTTTCACAGTTTTTATTTGGGTTTTAAAAGTGCCCTGCCATACATCAAGTTGTTTTCTGAGGTCTCCAAAGATGGTATGTCAGGAGACAGTAATAACGCTATATGCAACCTATTCAAAAAGCCAAATGATAATGAGCCGCTCTGATTCGCTGCTGTAGCCTGCCAGCCTTAATGTAAGTGTTGGAATATTACATTTCAGAGCAAATAAAGAAAGATGTAGATTATGATGAGCACATCCACATTGGAGACTGTAAACAGACACTTCACAGCAGTAAGATTGTAAAGTGTAGGGTTTCACACTGGCCAACATAACCAGGTAACTGCTTCGTTAGCGCAGGGGTGCTGTTACAACCACATGTTAAAACTTACAAATCTTGTTGTATTTGCCAAAGTTGACAAGTCATTCTTTTCAAAATGTGCTGGATACAGAAATCATTTCTCAAAACATTCACTGCAGCCATTTGTCCCTAACCTCCTTTTAGATCAGCATACTAAAACAAGATGTTGCTGTTCTGCCTGTAATCTTTATTTCAGGAATATTCAGTGATCTGGCATAGTTAGGATTTTGTGGGGCGGGCACTAATCAAATACAAGAGAGCATGGACTGGGTGATAATGCAGTGCCATTCACCAATGGCTCAAACTTGGTCTACCAACTTTTCAGATTGGCCTAATTTACCTCTTTACTTTTTTCCCTTGGTTTTCCTCTTTGCAGACAGCAAAGATTTTATTACATTTTCACACGCACCATAGAACTCGAACTCGTATAGATCTATTATATTTCAAAAGCAAAAGGTAAAAACACCTTTGTGTGGGAGGGGCACCTTTAATTTATTCACTAATTAGATGTTCATGTTTGTATGTTAACCTGCATTTGAAATTCAGCAAGTTTCTTCTCCAGTCATTGAAAGTACACAAGAGATTCAGCTATAAATAGTAGACAAAGCAGGAAAAGGTTTCAGACAAATAATTACTCTCTAACAGAACTAAACAAATAGAAAACACTCGCAGATGGATTAGGATCCCACTGTGTGCAAAACAGACAACACACACACACACACACACACACACAGAGAGAGAGAGAAAAGAATGACACAGTCTGGAACCCATTTCAACAATGGCCAGTTTGCTGGCGAGTCCAAAACATGCATAAATCCTCGTCTGCGTGGACAGGACAGGGGCCTCCAGAGCACTTCTTACCAACCTGCTAAGATGTTTTCCACCGAGTCTATTTGACTCGGTCCTATAGTCTCTTTACAGCTCTTTACAAATGGTTTACAGAGTCTATAATTACTTTCAATATATCTGCCTGCTTTGGTCACTTTCTAGGCCTAATATTCATCAAAGCCCAATGGAGTAATCACAGTAAATACCAGTAAGAAACATTTATTAACAACATTTCAAACAGAAGGACTGCATTAAAAGGGAACACAAATCACTTTGGAGACACACACACACACACACACACACACACAGCCAATATTGTAGTGCAAATGGTAACATTTGAGATAGCTTTTAGTGTTTTAATACAACATAGACCAAATACTGAACCAGCAGTTAACACTAACTGGACGGGGCACAGTGACTTACTTTTAGTTTCATTGTCACTATGCCCCATTCGGTTCATGTCAGCACGTTCATTATTCGGTCTTTATAACTGTATTTGTCTTCTTCTTCATTTCTCTGATTGTTGCATTTTTCCTGAATTCATTTATAGGCTTGTTTTATGTGATATATTCATATATTCTCAATATATACTCAGTATACATTACCATGATATTAGCAACTTATTCCCAGAAAAAATATGTGATCAAAATGCTTAAATTAACTGAATAAATTCACAACACAGACATAGCAAACAGGACGAAGGAGCCCATAGTGTTCAGGTAACTAGTTAATGTGGTAATTAATTTTGGCTCCATTACCACCTTTGTCATTCATTATCCGTCACATATTCATCATTATCTCTTGGCCTTGGTCAGCTGCACTCGTCACAGTTAATTGGCATCACATGGTACAGCTGATGCTTTTCACTAAAGAAGTTAATGTTCTTTGAAAGGGAATGAATTCCTTTGAGTTTTCCATTGTTGCATGAGTCTGCTGACTGAGGAGTTTTCTTTCTTTCTTTCTTTCCTTCTTTCTTTCTTTCTTTCTTTCTTTCTTTCTTCTTCTTTTTCTCTTTTCCTTCTTCATTTTTTTGCTTGCTATTTTTCTTCTAAATTAATTTGGTTTGTTTATAATCAAATATTGCCAGATATGATTATGTAAAACAACATCCCTAAACTCACTGAATTGTCTGCTTTACCATATTGTTTGAACCACACAGCCACCAAACCATAAATTGCTTGGTTTTGGGAGTGTCTATACTTGACGAGTCGATAAATATCTGAACTTGTACTTGACTAAGTTTTTTGAGTAAATTATTCCACTACATTTTAAATTGGCAGATTAGTTGAAATTAGATTATTTAAGTCAGATGAAAAAGATGGATTAGGTGGTCGACTGAATGACTGCAATAAAGCTTTGGGGAAACTTGTCACTGGACAAGTACAAGAAACTAGTTCTGCATTAAACCTGTAGGTGTGATGTAGGCACCATTTTTCATTCCGACTGTGTGTGTGTGTGTGTGTGTGTGTGTGTGTGTGTGTGTGTGTGTGGTGTGTGTGTGTGTGTCTGTGTCTGTGTGTGTGTGTGTGAGTACATCCACTGGGTCACTGGGTCAGCTCCATCAGAGAAGAGACTGAGTTTGAGGGAGAGGCTCAGTGTGTGTGTGTGTGTGTCTATGTGTGTGTGTGTATGAGTACATCCACTGGGTCAGCTCCATCAGAGAAGAGACTGAGTTTGAGGGAGAGGCTCAGTGTGTGTGTGTGTGTGTGTGTGTGTGTGTCTGTGTGTGTGTGTGTGTGAGTACATCCACTGGGTCAGCTCCATCAGAGAAGAGACTGAGTTTGAGGGAGAGGCTCAGTGTGTGTGTGTGTGTGTGTGTGTGTGTCTGTGTGTGTGTGTGTGTGAGTACATCCACTGGGTCAGCTCCATCAGAGAAGAGACTGAGTTTGAGGGAGAGGCTCAGTGTCTGTGTGTGTGTGTGTGAGTACATCCACTGGGTCAGCTCCATCAGAGAGGAGACTGAGTTTGAGGGAGAGGCTCAGTGTGTGTGTGTGTGTGTGTCTGTGTGTGTGTGTGTGTGTGAGTATATCCACTGGGTCAGCTCCATCAGAGAAGAGACTGGGTTTGAGGGAGAGGCTCAGTGTGTGTGTGTGTGTGTGGTGTGTGTGTGTGTGTGGTGTGTGTGTGTGTGTGTGTGTGTGTGTGAGTACATCCACTGGGTCAGCTCCATCAGAGAAGAGACTGAGTTTGAGGGAGAGGATCAGTGTGTGTGTGTGTGTGTGTCTGTTTGTGTGTGTGAGTACATCCACTGGGTCAGCTCCATCAGAGAAGAGACTGAGTTTGAGGGAGAGGCTCAGTGTGTGTGTGTGTGTGTGTGTGTGTGTGTCTGTGTGTGTGTGTGTGTGAGTACATCCACTGGGTCAGCTCCATCAGAGAAGAGACTGAGTTTGAGGGAGAGGCTCAGTGTCTGTGTGTGTGTGTCTGTGTGTGTGTGTGTGAGTACATCCACTGGGTCAGCTCCATCAGAGAGGAGACTGAGTTTGAGAGAGAGGCTCAGTGATTTTCTTTTCTGCATTATTTGAAGTTTGTTGTAAGCCACATGTTTTAAACAAACTTTTTAAAATCCTAGGTGTTCTTTTATTTTCATTACTTAAGTACATTGAATGATAGATTACACTTTATGCCAAAGTACTGTACATTTGAGATATTAGATAATTTTACTTGAGTAACATACTAGTGGGTGACCTGAACTTCTACCAAAGTATTTTTTTTGGAAGAGTGTCTGTACTTTTTACTCAAGTTGGACTTCTAGGTAATTTATACAACACTGGGCATGAGCCGATTTATTGATTGTTATACTTAATGATCATATGGAGACACGTATTTACTACAGAGTTTATTGCATGTAGTAAGACCCATTTAAAATGTTTTTTTTTCAGTGCAATAACTTTAGTGCAGGCAGACATAAAGAAGTTAGTTTACCATACGCAACTTTGACACTTGACTGTCAGGAGGACCAGATGTCCCATTTAAAAGGTATAGATGCCAATGGTGCCCTGATGTGAAATGAAACCGAGACTGTCTTACGAGTCTTATGAAACTGCATTTATTTACCTTGTCAGTCAACATGACTCGGAGAGGTTTGCTTGACGTGTGCATCTCTTGGTACTAATGGAACCTTCTGAATATGAAGATATAAATGAATGCCTAACAATAAAAAAGTGAGAGACACATAAATAATCTGTTCCACGAGGTGGGGGGACTCTGTGCTCCTGCGTCCAATGCCCACTACATGGGCGTGTACCTAATCCAGTTCCCCGGGGTTTTATACTTTTTATACTGACACTACCGATGCTGCCCTGGGTAGAGCACTCTGCTGCCTGGGTGTTGTACACAGTCAGAGAGAGACGTGTGTGTGTGTGTGTGTGTGTGTTCGTGTGTGTGTGTATGGAGCCTGTGCCACCCTAACAGACCAGATGTGGTGTGTGTGGACCACAAGCAGAGATCTGTCCTGTCATTTTGTCTGCCCAACCCAATGTGTCTCATCCAGTCCAACCCACCCGTCTCAACCAACCCCATCCAATCCAATCCCATCCAATCCAGTCCCATAGGGTCCAATCCAGTCCCATAGGGTCCAATCCAGTCCCATAGGGTTCAATCCAGTCCCATCTGATCCAATCCAGTCTCATCCCATCCCAACCCATCCAATCCAGTCCCATAGGGTCCAATCCAGTCCCATCCAATCCAGTCCCATAGGGTCCAATCCAGTCCCATCCAATCCAGTCCCATAGGGTCCAATCCAGTCCTATCCAATCCAGTCCCATAGGATTCAATCCAGTCCCATCTAATCCAGTCCCATAGAATTCAATCCAGTCCCATCTAATCCAGTCCAGTCCCGTCCGATCTGGTCCCATATGATCCAATCCAGTTCCATCTGATCCAATCCAGTCTCATCCCATCCCAACCCATCCAATCCAGTCCCATCTAATCCAGTCCAGTCCCGTCTGATCCAGTTTCATATGATCCAATCCAGTCTCATCCCATCCCAACCCCATCCAATCCAGTCCCATCTGATCCAATCCAGTCTCATCCCGTCCCGGCCCCACTCTGCTGAGTGGGTTTCCAGTGCTACTCTCAGGCTGCTGGGCTGTCAGGCCTCCACTGACTCAGATGATAAACTCACACCGCACACAGAAAGGGAGAAAGCTGCCTGTTATTAAAGCATGTGTCTGGTCTGGGCCTTCCCAATGTGTGTGTGTTTGTGTGCATGTGTGTGCATGTGTGTGTGTTTTTCAGCATGTGTCTGTGTGTGTTTGAATGCACCTGTATATGTTTGTGTGAGAGTGTGTTTACGTGTGTTTGCATGTGTGTGTGCAAGTGTGCGTGTGTGTGTGTGTGTGTGTGCATGTGTGTGTGCACATTTTATGTGTGTGTGTGTGTCTCTGTGTGTATGATTTCACTACTCTTAGTCGACGTAAGTGGATGACATCATGGCATGATGTGGTGTGTGTTGTCTCTGGGCCAAACAACAGGACGACATCTGCCTCCACATGACTCAGTGACTCGCCCTCTCTCCTTTTCATACCCCTCCCTTTCTTCCTCTCTCTTTCCCCCTCTTTCTCTTTTCCTCTCACTCTCCCTCTCTCACCCTCCATGTCTCTCTCCTCTCCTTGTTGGGTAGTATCACAGTAAAGCAAATGTGCTGTGATAAAGTAACATAAAAACATACTGATTTTGTAATTGCCACTGTTATATGAAGTATAACCCCTGATGATGCTTTAAAGGAGAATTCTGGTGTGAATCAATCAATAGACCTGTTGTTCAAGGTTACTGAGTGTGGTCTGCAGGAAAAAGAGCCGGAAAATTTTATACGATGTAGACCGAATAGCGAACAGGGGCAGAGTGAAATGAAACTGAATGTTAGTTTCTGTGCCCCATTCACTTAGTGTTCAATCAAATTACCAATAGCACTCAGTGACCTCTAACAACAGGGCTATGGATTGATTCACATAGGATTTCTCCTTGAAACAGATGCTGGAACCCATGTGTGTTCCCTCACTCTCCATCTCAAGCTGGTGTGTGGGCAGCATTCTGGTAAATAATGGCTGCTGTGCCTCACCATAAAGTGCCATACTGATATTACTTTAATTGCCTCTATGTGTGAACCCATCCCTGGTAAGTGGTGTGCTAGCAACAGATGCTGGTAGCACCCAAGGGTTTTAGGCCAGGTTTACTCTCTAAATGAGGCTTAAGTGTTCTGTCACAGTAACAGAATGGTTGTGCTTTTGTATTTACATGAAAAAAGTCTCCTAAGTGACACTGCTGCCGCCAGTCCTGTGTTTAAACTATTCATGCTCTAAACACTTGCTTGCATTACAAAGAATTAAAAAAAAATACAATATTGAATCGCAATCAATGCAGCAGTAATGGCAGAGTTTGATGCGGGTGTGCAGGGTTGTGTTGAAATCAATGGAATTGAAATTAACAAAATATTGGAAGAGAGGTTGTCAGAGTCAGGGTGCGGAGGTCCTTTCACTCCTTGCTGACATACCCACCGTCCAGGGCCAAGTGCTGCAAGTTCGTGGCTTTGAGTCAGGACAAGTGCAGGACTGGAATGCACACTTGAATCAAACAGCACCAGTTAGACCTGTTCTATTTATGTAAAGCAATATGAAAAGATCACTGTTTGTGAACATGAATGTCTACAGCTGGATTCTCTGTTTCAGACTGAGATCCATGCGAGGCACACTTACATTATGCTGAGATCCACGCAAGGCACACTTATATTATGCTGAGATCCACGCAAGGCACACTTATATTATGCTGAGATCCATGTGGTGCAGACACTGTTTGGGAAAGCTCTAGTCGCTGTGGTAAGATTGGTTAGAGTATGCATGCACTGTTTGGAAAAGCTCAACCGCTTGACACTTTAATGGCCTCTTGATCATCTGTACTCTGTTCATGTTTTCCTAACACACACACAAACACGCACACAGACACACACACATACATACACATCTACACACACTCATTAGCAAATACAGACACACACACTCACTCATATGCTCACACACACAGACAGTGTGGGCAGGTTAGTTTCAGGAAACAAGTGAGTGCTTTTCCACATGTCCTCTGTTAGACTTCTCTGACGGGAGGTGAGGGGGGTCTGATTGTCTTAGAGGCGCTAAACTTCAGCACGAAACCCAATCGAGTCTCATTCACCAGGTCTTTTCGATGTGTCAGCTGGGTCTTTTACAGTGGATAGACACTTTGACTTTTCTTTCATTAGACACACAGTGTCCTCGGGGGCAAAACTGTACTCTAGGTTGCTGCAGGACTCAAACCTCCATCAGACATGCATGCCAACATGCATTTAGGCAGGTAAGGCAGGTAGGTAATGGCACTATTGCACTAACCTGTACTTGCCTTTGTCTCCCTCCCAAACACCATCCATACCTACGTATGTGACTCTCTGTCGACTCATGTGCTTCCCAAGCCCCACCTTGTGTTGTTTTCCGCTCCAAAGGGTACATAAAAAAATAAGACTAACTCCCAGGTCACACTTTATTCTTTTACTACAGTAGTGTGCTCATTTCTGTACTATATTACCTGTGTTGCATATCATTGTTATTGCCTCATGTTGTTGTACTGACCTGCAAATGAACATTTTCTAATTGGGTGGCACCTTTTCATTTTGAATTCAAACTGAAATGTTGACTACAGCAATGTCTCCAATAAGTAAATAATAAATATCTTATCAGCAGGGGGCCCCTTGCAGATGCTGCTGCTCCTGTGACCTCTTCAATGGGGTCATTAGCAAGGGGGTGCTAAGTGGACTAGCTGCTTTGATGTCAACACAACACCTCCCTCTTTTCACCAATTACCCCTACACAGACACACCACACACACACACACAGTATAACATTCCCATCACACACTCATCCATCAGCACTTCTAGCCTGTGATCTGTTGTCAATTTCTAGTAACCTCAAAACATGCTGTTTTCAATTGTTTGCATCCTTAGAGTTCAGTGTACTTTGTAGTTTCTGTTCCGCGTTTTATCTGTGCGCAAACAGAGACAATGAAGTACAAAGAAAATGAAGAGCACTTACACATTTTCCCAAGTTATACACAGACACGCTCAGGCTGTTTGTGATTGGTTCATGCTGTAGGTTTGGCCACAGCCCTCTCAGTGGAGTAAGGGTTTACACACACGCACACACACGCACACACACACTCACACACACTCACACACACGCACTGCAGCCTGCCAAGATTTCCATCTGTAAAAAGGTTAAATAACCTGAGCAGGAATCCAGAGGCAGGGCTTGCCACCACACAACAAGGGAGCTCTTCTGTCTCCACTCGACCTCCCCCCTTTTTCTCCACTCCACCTTTCCTTCCCTCTCCCCTCCTCTCCTCTTTTCTCCACTCCACTCTTCTCTTCATCTCATTCTCTACCCTTTGCCCCCTCTCCACTCCTCTCTTCTCTTCTCTCCACTCCATCTCTCCACTCCTCTCTTTCTTCTCTCCACTTCATCTCTTCACTCTACAACACTCCCCTCCCCTCCTCTCCTCTCCTCTCTTCATCTGTGTCTGTACCTCTTGCCCCCACTCCACTTCACTCCTCCTCTCTCCTCTCTTCTCTCCACTCCACCTCCCTTATGTCTTCTCTTCTCTTCCCTCCTCTTCTGTCCCTCTCTCTCGATGTGGGCTAAGCCAAGACTGAGCTAAGCCTGAACTCTGCTTCTATGTGTGAATGGGCAGCAAGACGAAAGCCACCAGGGCTCTCTGCAGACACTCAGGACTTCAAAGCTCACACACACACACACACACACACACACTTCATAAGAGACAACAAATTGCAGAGACACTTTCACTACAATGGAGTAAGAAATTAACACGTTCTCCTACAAACACACACACAGACACACACAGAAACACACACCTCCCTCTGATCCCTTCACAGGCCCACAATAAATCAAACCAATCACACACTGCCTGTGAGGGGAGCATGAAGAATCACAGACTGGGGGACATGCAACAGATAGCTGTGTGTGTGTGTGTGTGTGTGTGTGTGTGTGTGTGTGTGTGTGTCAGAGAGACAAGTATGTTAAGATTCATGTCACAGGGCATCTTATCTGACTGCACAAGGTTAATGAAGGATTCTCAGTAGGGGTGAGTGGGGGAGAAAGAAACAGACACACACAGAGAAATAAAGAACGGGGAGAGAGACAGAAACAAAGTGTGTGTGTGTGTGTGTGTGAGTGAAAGAGAGAGAGAGAGAGAGAGAGAGAGGAGTCAACTCCCTGCTGGAGCTCGTGTGAAGGAATGTGAGTTATTTCTCCTTTTCAGGAATGCACAGGCTGATCTGTAACAGATCTCACCTAACGCTCGCCCTGTTTACATGCTTCACTGCAACCTCTTCTCTACACTACGACAGGGAGGCACAAGCCCTCACAAACACCTGTGTCACCACTTCACGTGTGTGTATATGTGTGTGTGTGTTTGTGTTTGTATGTATGTGTATGTCTGCTTATTTATGTGTGTGTGTGTGTTTGCATGTGTGTGTGTGTGGTGAATTTGGAGTTGTCTGAAGTACACCAGCTCACACACCTGGGTCAGCAGTTCACATTCCTGTCTCTGGCGCTGGGTTGGAATCCTGCAGGACTCACACAGATTACACAGCTTCATCGCTCCTTGGCGGGTCACAGGGTCCATGTGATCCAGTCGACGGGCAAAAGAGTAAATATGTCAGCTATTTGGCTTCCTAAGCCACTTCCTGTCCTCAGCTCTCATCATACATGGAGATAACAAGTGGGTCTTTTCCTTTTTCTTTTTGTCTTTTGGAGGGCTGGTGTGTGTGTGTGTGTGTGTGTACCTTTTTGTTTTTGGGGTTTTTTTTGCCTCTTCTTTCTGTCTTTTAAAGTGCGGTGTGTGTGTGTGTGTCTGTGTGTGGTTCAGTTCAACCGGTCGGTGTTGCATCACAATGGGTGGTTGGTGTTCTTCCCTTCACTCCTTGAAAGTATCATTAAGCAAACATTTCTCTTTCCTGTGCATGGGGCCTTCACCCATAAAACACCCACACACACTCACGCGCGCACACACACACACACACACACACACACACAGCTGATTCAGATCCTCCACGCCACAGCCTGCTGCTGCATGGATGCTTCATATGTGGCAAGGAGTGTGCAAGTGTATGTGTGTGTGTGTGTGTGTGTGTGTGTGAGCGAGAGGATGACTCACTTAGGACATGGTTGCCACCAACATATAGAACAGAGCTAATCACTCCACTGCTTTTACTAATGGTTTAGAGTCCACTCAGTTTTTCTGTGTGTCAAAGGGTGTGTGTTGATATATCATTGTCGCTGTGTGTGTGTGTGTGTGTGAGTGTGTGTGTGTGTTTAGTGTTTAGTTGGTGGTGTCTGGTGTGACTGAGCATAGTCTGGAGTAGCTGGTCCAGTCTAAAGTAGTTGGTGTGGTTGGGTGCAGTCTGGGGTAGTTGGTGGTGTATGGTGTGGTTGGGTGCAGTCTGGGGTAGTTGGTGGTGTATGGTGTGGTTGGGTGCAGTCTGGGGTAGTTGGTGGTGTATGGTGTGGTTGGGTGCAGTCTGGGGTCTGTCTGGGTGTGACTGGATGGCCTGCTGCTCTGCTTCATAGCCAACAGACCAGCCCACCCAGGACCAGAGGCTCCCTCTGGGGTTTCATCCTGAAACAGCCCAACATAAACCAGCCCACCACACACACATACACAGACACACACGCACAGACACACAAACACTCGCTGACAGACACACACACACACCACACACACACCACAACACACACACACACACACACACACACACAGACATGTGCACAGACACACAAACATTCACTGACACACACACACACACACACACACACACACATACACACACACACATCCTCTTTGCTTGGCTTGCCTCCAACACCATGTCTGCTCTAATGCATCCTCTGGTGTGGTTAATTTATGTGTCTCTCCCAGCAAGCGAGTCCCCTTGAGGCTGCTAATGGCATTCATTAGAGCGGGATGAGCAATGCTCTCTCAGGCCGCCTGCGCTGGGTTTGAGACAGGGCCAAGCCAAACGCAGGGGGATCAAGCCCACGTCGCCCTGAACCAGTGATCAAAGACATTTAGGGTGCTATAAAACAGACCTGTCTCCTCTCCCCCAATTCTGCCCCTGTCTGCTCTCCCCTCATTCCCTCCCCCCAACCGCATCGCATCAGCTTGTCTGCTTTCCTATCTCCTCCTCTCCTCCTCTTTCCCCATCCCTCCCCTCATCACCTCCCCACCTCTCCTCGCCTCCTCTTCTGTCCCATCATCACCTCCCCACCTCTCCTCTCCTGTCCCATCATCTCCTCCCTCCTCTCTTCTCACCTCTTCTCCTCCTCTTGTCTTCCCCCTTTCCTCTCTGTGACACTCTGCTTCACTCTGTACTTCTCTGTCTCTCTGCACAGGCCATCCTTCTTCTGAAGTCTCACAGCAGATCCGTCAGCTCTGTATGAGAAGGGAGGGTGGGGGGTGGGGGCGGGGGGGGGTTCGTGGAGACAGGAAGCTGTAGCTACTGGGTCAGCGTGACCCAACTCCCTTAGGACCCAGAGGTGGCTCTGTAGTTTATCTGACAAGTTGAATGAGGCAGTTTTGACCCCGTAGAAGCAGGAAACTGTCATATCAAAACAAATCATAGCAGCACAAACATGATGCAGTGTGCGCCTATGTTGATTGCTCCCTGCTAAGTTTCAGATGCTGACCTCATCCATGATCCATGATTGACAGCACTTCGTCATACCTCAGCAACTCTTTTTACAACTCTTTTGTATATCTATGCACCTATGAACACTGTCCAGCACAATATCTCAGTGTGTAAGTATTCACCACAGAAGAAAAGTCAATCACAGATAACCTGATGAAGTGAGTGGTGGTAACGTAGCTGTTAAAGAACCTGGCTAGCATGACTAGTAGCCTGGAAACTGTGGGTTCGAATCCTAGCTGCCACCGTTGTGACCTTGAGCAAGGCACTTAACCCTAAGTTGCTCTAGGGGAGCTTTGTGCTCAGCTCTGCGCTCAAACATGCAATTCAAAGTGTAATGGATGGCAGTTAGCCTAGCTGTGTGTGTGGAACGTTAGTAAACCTCCCTCCTGATACCTTAAGAGACATGTTAGTCATTTGGGGCTGGACAGCATAGAGTGGGAGTCTGGGAGATGATCACACTAGCCAATGAGCTAAAAGCCCAGGGTGCTAGTTTCACTTGCTAGCACGTTTCTTACACTGTCAAGAGGGAGGTTTACAAACATTCATGGAGTATGCACAGGTAGTGAGGAACTGGCTAATGTTACACTGGCACATCACTAGTGTAGTGCTGGCTCAGTGCTGATGCAGTGTTGCCTTGGTGCGCGTGTGTGTGTGTGGCAGATTATAAGTTTAAGGTGTGTTTCTTACCTCCAAGTGATCGAATTCAATTGTTTCCCTAAGTAACGATGTGACAAGACCGTTACTATGCGCCAGATGTTAACTATGAGCAAAACACTTAAAATCCATGAGGTATTCAAAGGTCACTCAAAGTTCAAAGCAGTTCAACTGTTGAGGTTTATTTCAACCATGCATGTTTTCCAAATACTCATAGTGTTCGGTCTGAGCAGCCCCTGAGACGTGACGGACAAGTAGGTGGCCGACACATGAGTGATGGACAGGAAGTGAGGTGACAGGAAATTCCCTTTCACCCTGGGGCAGAGGGGGGCACTGTGGTCTGAGCAAGCTGAACAGCCCCTTTACAAAATCTGGCTTCTGACTTGCTTAGATTCATCTCTGCAGAGCAGACATCTAGCTGCCTAACGAGACACACACACACACACACACCCTCTCTCCCTCTCCCCTCAATACATACAGTACATCCACACACGCACAATCCCATAGGTATCCATGTGCCAAAACATCTGCACTGCACATGTCCATGTTAAAGGTCTGTG
>PYXC01001489.1:1272500-1317500 GCA_015244755.2 Tenualosa ilisha
GAAAGAGAGTGTAATAGAAAGAGTGAGAGAGAGAGATGGGGGGATGAGGGCTTTATAAACACTCTCTAGTGTGTGGAAACTCCCAGCTGGCTGGCCTCCCTGTCCCTCCAAAGCATACACATGAGATCCCCAACACATGAACTATGTCAAAACTATGTGTAATGCACTTGAGAGAACAGCTGAATTGTGCATGTGTGTGTGTACGTGTGTGTGTGTGTGTGTGTGTGTAGTGTATGTGTGGGTGTGCATGTGCCTGTGTGTGCATGTGTGTGTGTGTGTGTGTGTGTGTGTGTGCGTGTGTATGTGCATGTCTATATGTGTGTGTGTGTGTGTGTGTGTGTGTTATTTAATTGAGAAACCAAAATGTTTTAAATACATTCCCCAAACTTGGGATACATTGTGAACAAGTTGCGAAAGGTCCCAAATAGGCTTTGGTAAGAGTTTGATATTTACAGTCTCTTGTGGAGCCATGCCGAGGGTGCTGGGCTGGGCTGTGGTGTGTTTGGGTTTGTTTCTCCTCTGGCCTTTCAGGGGAACATCAAGAAATGACTCAGGCAAAGAGAGTTTATTTCACGAGAAAAAAAAAAAAAAACAGCCATCTCTGTGGCACGAAAGCTTTGCTCGTAATCAAACCAAACGTACGAGCCGAACTGGCCTGCCAAAGCAGCCCTCTGGGTGATTAATGCCCTCCTCCCCTCCTCTCATCCCTCTCTCCTCCATCGCTCTCATTTGATTCAGTGGTCTCTGCTCCATCCCCGTCCCTTGTCCTTGTAAACTGCAAAAGTATCTTGTGCAAGACAGAGAAGGACGAAGCTTCCAACACAACAACTAACAGTGCATCAGCCACCATGGCATTCAGCTCACAGGCCATTTGTCTATCTATCTATCTATCTATCTATCTATCTATCTATCTATCTGTCTATCTATCTATCTGTCTGTCTGTCTGTCTATCTATCTATCCATCTATCTATCTAGGAACACGGAGGAGGTTTGGTTCTTTTACTCCACCCTCAGAGGATCAGCAGCCTGAGCTGAACGCGATCTCAAACCCACCTTGGACATAATGAGCTCCTAGACTGAGAGCTCAGCTGACTGACTGGACACAGTAGGATCAGGCTCCATAGTAAAGCCCATATGCTTATCCTTGACCATGGGCTACTGAGCCTGAGAGGCCACTCCACTCCACTCCACTCCACCCCATGCAGGTGAAACAAGTGTGAGTGCCTCAACTAATCTCTTTGACGTTTTTTCAGGCTAATGTGGTTTCCATTTCCCCCCTCTATGAACCAGCTTGTGGACACCTCTGGGCTGCACAGCTCCAGCTCCAGCAAGAGAGATGTTGATTTGCTACTTAGCCTGAGACATTTCCTTTTAATGAGTAATTTATAGCCAGGAAACTGGCATATCTAAGCCAAGTGATTTGATTAAAAAATGATTATGCCAGGTGCAGTTAAAGGCCACACACACACACACACACACAACAGTTGCTAACAACTGTGTTATCTTTACTTGCAAGGTCTTACGTGTTCCAAAGAAAACGTGATATATTAGAGTTAAATATGGTTAGGCTGCATTAGCCTACCGTCTCACATCACTGAGAAGAAATCCCTCCTCCTTCACAAGACTGCTATGCTGTTGTTGGATATCATGAGGTCAGTGATCTTAATGTTTGTTCCATTTAATTTGCTGACTGTTTTTGTAAGACATGCAAAGCGTAAACAATGCGCAGCTGTCTTGAAACGTAATCTTGTGTGTTTGTTGTTGCTTCGGCGCAGAGCGCCTCCACAGCCTTTAATAGGTTTAACCTTCCAACAAAGCAGAATGGAAGTGAAAGCATAATGCGCCCACTGTGTCTGACATTCCTAAAGGCATTGTTCAGATATCCCCGCTGTTGTGCTGGGAGTGTGTGCGAGGGTCCGCACCCATCAAACCAGATCTTGCTTAGACCAGCTAGTGGGAGCTTGCCACATAGCGAGAAATAAAACGGCATTTGTAAGAAAATTATCCATTTTTTTATGGGGGAGGGATCTATGACTTGGCCAGCACCAACCAACCCGTAGGTGCATAAAGTAACACCCTTTTGACGCGCTGTCCGGATTCACAACTTTCTCTCTCCCAGTGTGAAAAGTCTCACGCAAACTTTCACCGATGCAGCCCTGTGATGTGTCGGCTGACACAAAGTTTTCACTTATCTTTTGTATTTGAATAGATTGCAATAGATTGCATTTTCCTTCTGCACTCCCCTGTCTTTCAAAGAACACAATTGACAATGTGTTTTCAATTACTCCCAGAAATAGGACGCTCGCTCGCGCGATCCGCCGCTCGCAGGCGCGCGTGACGTCACGCACAGACAGCGGTCCTCCTCTGTGCGGGAGAGCGGTACTTCTCCGCGGCTGTGGCAAGCAAGCTGGACAGCGGATAGCAGAAGGGGACACCGAACTTTTTTTCCTGCTGAAATTCCACCACTGAATTACTTTCTGAGGACTAAAATGTTCATACAACGTAGCTTTGGATTTGACTGGAAAATTCAACAGCAGCCTATGCACCCCTGACGGCTTTTTCGTGAATAACGGGACTTAATCACTGGGAACTTTACTCTGTCCCTAATTAAAAAGTGCCATTTTCTGGAGTCACGGTACATCCCTTGTATCACAAACCTTCTTGCTATCTATACCTCGGTAAGTGACATGTTATTCATTTACTTCACTAGACTCACGAATTTGCTGATTTACGCATTCGCACAGATGCTGTTAGACTTTAGGTTCCAACGGTGCCAAGCAACATAGTTTTACTTTTAACTCTTCCTCTTTACGTTGTACTTTTCTGTAGTGGTAATGTTGTTGTCAAATAACGGTGAGAGCTATCATAACTACGGCTAGCCATCACACGAGAACTGTGAGCTACGCGGTGCGTCAGTTACGCGTGGCAGAAATGCGCAGTTCTTGGCTTTACACTGGAAGACTCGCTGCAGAGATGAATTGAAGCGCTGGTAGTGTTGTGAATATGCCTGACTGTCAGTGGAAACTTAATGTTGACTACAAGGCAAATAACTTATTGCACTTTTGTGTCTCGATGGACTTAAGAACAACAAAAAGACGCTTGCCCATAAACCCCCTTCCTCATCGTCTTTCCCTCGGATGTTGCTTTGCAATATCGACTTTCCAGATGCACAATGCAATCCAGGTTTCCGCTTGCCCCCCGGTCTCTCACTCCCTCCAAAACCTACCAGTGATAAAGTATCAAATCTTTGAGTCATTTGTCCAAGGTATATTGTAGCGTTTTATGTGCGCCATTTTGAATAATTATAGTCAAAGCAAAGTTTAAAGTGAGCATTTCTACAAAAAAGTGCCCCAGATTGATAGTCCTCAAATATTCCTCCTGATACCTTTGGCTTCTGCCCAAAGCACACGCCTTGGCTCTCTCCGTTTCACGCAGGGAGCAGTCTTCAGGGCTTGGGCAATTTTGGGGAACTTTTTTTTTTCAGCTTGTTTGATATGTTTTTTTATTATTATTTATTTACTTTTATATTTTATGCATCCACTAACTTCTAGTCAAATGCAAGATATTATTATATATATAATAATATAGATAGATAGATAAAATAGATATATAATACTTTGCCTATGGACAAAGTATTGGCTATGTTGGCCAAACTGGTCAAGTATTTTCACGTCTGTCTAGGTTTCTACCTTCAGATACAGCTGTCGTGCCACAGATGTGTTTTGATTTCATTTCAGAGCTTCAACCCTGTGGCAAAGACGTTTTTCTCAGAGTGGCATCCCTGTATGTGCGTAAAAGCATAAAAAAGTGGTTTCATTAAAGCCTGAGTGTAATTCAGTTTAACAGCTGGGTGTGGATGTGTGAGAGGAGACCAGCTAAGCTTTAATTTAGATCTGAGAAGAGCAGGCATCTGTGGAGGCAGAGACTTCATCTCAGCCAGTCCTTTGTGTAACGTGTGAACTTGTCCTTTATGGCTTTCTGCTCTCTCTTAAACGATTCTCTCACACAGATATACTTACTAAGATTACACACCCCCCCCACACACACAGAAACACAAACACAAACACACACACACACACACACACGCAGATATGTGCACCCAGACCAAACACGTCACTGCCGAGCTCCACAAATTAGACGAGAGCAGTAAATGAGATTGACATTCCACAGAGACACTTTCACAACAGTCAAGAACACACACACACACGCACACACACACACACACACACACACACCTGATGAAAAAAAGAAATTGAGTTCCTAGTATTTAGGCCAAGTAAAATATTCTAAAGGAAGTCAACAAGACTGCACCTCTTGTTCCGCTGTCTTTATAATGTCTCAATAACAACCACTGTGGATCTCAGCTGAATTAGAAGCAGTGGAGTGTAACAGGTCAGGCACCTGGGATAGCCATTGCCGCCAACAGTGAGTTGTGTCTCTGAGGTATGAAAGCAAGCAATGTCTCTAAAACATGCACTGACAGCACTCAGACAGTGTTTCGGACTGAAGCAAACTCTGAATTGGCTGAGCCAGAGTGCTTTTCCCCTCCCCTCAGAGGCACTGGTTGTTCCTCGAGTGTGCCAGCAGTTTCACGCTGTGTGAGAGAGACACAAGAAATGCATCCTTTCTCTCTTCCTGTCCTGAGGACAGGCGGGTCTGTGGTCGGCCCTGGGGCTGTGGTCACAGCAGCATGACTTCCTGCTCCCCTGAAGTCATGTCTAGAGCTTGCATCAGATGCCGTCAAAGCGTGTCTCTCTCCCTCTCTCTCTGGCTCCCTACCAAAAGCTGTGCATTGCTGGTGGCATGGTATATTACGGTAGTGGCCGTCTTTGTGAAGTACAGAGTGCAGGACAGACAGCAGCAACAGGTCGACTCAAAGGAAGATGCATCAGAAAACAGAACGCAAAAGAACCAAGCCACTGGCATCTAATCCCACAGCCCACCGCCATCACACAGACACAGGGGGATGCATGGTGGCACTTGTGGACACACCCATTTTAAGAGCAAGAGAATTGTTTCGGGTTTTCAACATGCTTGCCAAATCCCAAGTGTATTTAAGTGTGTGTGTTTGTGTGTGTACACAAGCATGTGTGCTGTGCATTTTGTGTGTTTGTGTGTGTGCATTTGTGTTTGTGTGTGCATGCATGTGTGTGTGTGTGTGTATAAGTGTGTTTGTGTGTGTGCATGTGTGTTTGTGTATGTGTGCATGTGTGTGTGTGTACGTGCCTGTGTGTGCATGCATATGTGTGTGTGTGTGTGTGTATGAGTGTGTTTGTGTGCGTGCTTGTGTATGTGTGCGTGTGTGTGTGTGTATGTGCCTGTGTGTGCATGTGAGAGAGAAAGGGATGCACACCCCAAGTCAGGAGTGTCCCTGTCATGTCATCACCCTGAGCTGGAAATAGAGCTCCATGGTGGAGCAGCCTATGGGACCACACCTAGCTCACATTGTTTTCCAAACCTCTGCTGCTGACATACACACACACACACACACACACACACTCTCAACCGCTCATTGGGCAGGGGTGCCCACTGTGCACAGCACTGCCCTCGCCAGCCAGACAGGAAAGCCAGCCTTCGCCAGTCACCTCCCGGGTCGGGTCGGAGAGCAGCCGTGGAACGTTTGGACCCAGGCAGCTGACCTGAGTGCAGCCCGGCCTTTCCTGAACGCCACTGCATCTGACATTGCTAAAACACATTAAACAGGGGTGGGGGGTGGGGAGGGGTGTGCTGTGTTTGACAGTTCTAAAACACATTAAACAGTGGTGTGTGTGTGTGTATATGTGTGTGTGTGTGTGTGTGTATGTGTGTGGAGGCAGGGTTCTGTGTTAGACAGTGCTAAAACACATTAAATAGGGGATGTGTGTTAGTGCTGCCAGCACTGCCAACACATAAAAAGGGGTGACGTGTGTGTGTGTGTGTGTGTGTGTGGGTGTGGGTTAAAACAGCAAAAGTCTGGTGTGTTCTCCTAAATCACTGAAGATAGAGGGGGAGAGAGGCTGTGTGTGTGTGTGTGTGTGTGTGTGTTTATGTATGTGTAACTCTGACTTGTGTTAGTAGGGGTTAGAGGATGTACTGTATGTGAGTGTGTGTGTGGTGTGTGTAGGGGGGGGTGTCATATTTGTGTGTATGAGTGTGTGTGTTCTCAATGTCCAACCAGGCGATGTGCAGTGGTGAGGCTCGGTCCCATCCTGTGCTGCTCGGTCAAGATCAGTTACATGAAAACAAACACACTCACATACTAAACTCTGTGTGTATGCTGTCCAATGGCAGAGTCCAGGATCCAGAGATTTTCAGTTCCCAGCGGAGAGTTTAGTGTGTTAGTGTTTCCAGCAGTAATTGCTGCATCCATCTCAGAGATGATGACTGTAAGTGCAGTTTGGGAAGTGGGGTCTCAGTAGTCAGATATCACTAACCAACTTATTTACACAATAACATCCTGTTACAACTCAGTGTGTGTGTGAGTTTGAGTGATTCAAAAAAACTGGTAACTGGTATGGCAATAATCACAACCATGATTATTTTGGTCTGTATTGTGATCACAATGATTTTGTAAACATCATTCATCTTGAAGAAATCAATTCAGTGTAAACTGATATTGTAAGTGATATGTTATTTAGACAGCTAGCACTGTGAAGTCAAGACAAAGCAAAATGGCTGTTGAAAAACAGAACTTGAAATCAAGTTGGATTAATTGCAAATCCCGTGAGCTTTAGTCTGCTCTGCTGGCCAGTGAGCTGGGTGGTGTCCATGAGGGTGTGCTTATGTGTGCGTGCGTGTGTGGGTGGGTGGGGGGGGGGGGGGGGGTTGGTGGGGTGGGTGGGTCTTGGCCTTTGGACACGTCTCTCTGCTCAGCTGCTTGCGAGATGACGACAATGGCTCCTCAGACTCCGCTATCACACAGAGTAGTGCAGTGGTCGTTAATTAATGGCTAATTAGCTGGGCTGCTAACACAGGAGCCCTTCATCATTGCTGAGCACATTTATCTGTCGCTGAGTGACCTCTGAATCACTCCACACGCCCACCTCTCTCCAGCATCACACAGTCCATCATCAACACGCTGATCAGGAGGCTTCCACTCCATAGTGCGATTAATACACAGGAGGTCTAGATATGTCACTGGCTCTCCTCCTTTCTCACATATTGGAGTCTCTCTCTTTCTCTCTCTCTTTCTCTCTCTCTCTCCTCACAAACATGCATGTTTAATACACTGTAGTGGAGGAGTGGAGAGATTCTGTCTGTCTCTCTTTCTCATATATTCTTCTCCCTCTCTGTCTCTCTATCTCTCACACATATTGCTCTCCTTTGCTCTCTCTCTCGCTCTCTCTCTCTATTTCCTTCCTCACAAACATGTGTACACACGCACGCACACACACACACACACACGTGCATATATTCACATAAACGCTCTCTGTTTGTGTGTGTGTGTGTGTGTGTGTGCATGAGTGAGTGTGTTTGTTGCATGTGTGTCTATCATTTGCATATGTGTGGGCGAGCCTAGGAAGCACATTTGCCACAGCTGCCTGCCATACTGCTTATGGCATGACGTCCTCTCCTTGACCCTTCTCCCACCATGCATTGCAAATGTTAGCTCTTGACGCCCCCAGGGCCACCGCCGGGCCTTCTGGGAAAGATGCCCCTGATTAGCACTGGGTGGCCGCCGTCTCGGCCGCTGACAGTCCGGGTGGAGACGTCAGCTCTCTGGAAAGCGTTAAAGACATCACGCCTCTCTTGGAGGACGTCTGCAGCGTTCTGGAAAGCGTTAAAGACATCTCGCCTCTCGTGGAGGGAAGTGTGACTTCACGTTCTGGCCTTATGATCTGTGTGGCGTGCTGCTCTTTCTTATCTGTAGGTGGGCCTGGCAACACATAGACAAAAGCCTTCCTCTTAGACACTTGGGCCTTTTACACCATGTGTGTGGAATGCACAACCTGCAAAAAAATGGTTTGTGGAGTTCAGTACACGTACTTGTAGAGAATTGTTTAAGATAGAACTACGTGTTCCACTTCTGTTTAAAGAATTGATATCAGGTTAGGGAAAAAAGAATAGCAGTCTGACAAGACTCTGCCGTCACCTCCGTGTCCCGGAAATTGAAACGTAGAAGTATTGAGTCGTCTGGGGAGCCTGTGCTTCTGACTGCAGGAGCAAAGCAGCCCCCATCCCCATCCCCACCCCCTCCCTTTAAAGCAGTTTTGCAGACCCACTGCAGGGCTTGGAGAGGACGAGGGCCAGATGGCCGACTCATTTGCCTCTCCTTCTCCCCTTTTTTGGTTTCCTCTCCCACTGTTGTTGTTTTTGAAATCCTCCAGATCCAGATTCTCTCCCAATCCCACCTCCCCCACCCCACCTCCATGCGTGCCCCCATTTTGTTTGTCTCTCATGCAGGGGAAGCTGCCGTAGTTTTATGGCCAAGGCCACTCATCTGCAGCGAATGCGGGGAAGGCAGAAAGGAGTTTCTAGTGACGCAGCCGTGCCTCTGTACTTTAGCCTCCCTGTGGTGCTGCACCACACTGCCATTAGGGGGTGCTGCGTTGTGCTGCGCTGTGTTCACTACAACCTATGATTTCCATCCCACCATGATAGCATCAACCGGTGGCCTACACTGCAATTAAACCTGATTCCCACTCACCGCTGCGCTGTGTCACTGTATCGTTACCATGACAGTGGCTAGCCTGTCTGTCTGCACTGCTCCTTCTCTGGGGTCTGGCTGTGGATGAGGTAGGCCTAGGCCTACGCAGACAAAGGGCTTAATGGACTTCTTGACAGACCATAATAATGCTTATTTAAGTTGTGTTTTCAACCCATGCAATTAATGCTGTAGGCATATAGTACACATATTGTTTGTTGATGTGAAGCTGTGTTTGTATTGATTTTACTGTGTTCACTGGGATATTCAAGAATACCATGTGATATGAGTATTTGACCATGGTACCTCCTTTTGAGCTCAACATCGACAGACGCCTGGCTTCTCTGAATATTTTTGCCTGAAGTAGTGAAGTATGTTTTTAGAGAGAACTACATATGTGGGTTTACGTCATGCCTTGGGTTGGCAAGTCATAATAGTAAGACCAGGCTGTGCAGACAACGTCTGTCATATACACTATTTCATCCACAGTTTGATTACACCATTTCCTGTAACCTCACTGCCAATAACAATCTTTCCTGCCCTGGAGAGAATCTGTATTATGAAGTGAGGACAGGAACACCCATCGGTGCTGTACAACAGGGGTGCCGCCATTTTTTTTTTTTTTGGAGAGGGGGCAAGAGTGCAGTCCAGGGTTTTACTGTGCTACACTGGCCATAGTGTCATTTCATAAGACCAGAAGCGCAGTGCTAAGTGCAGTTTGTGATCAGGAGTGCAGTGTTGCCGTAGAGTCATTTCTGATGGCCAGAAGCGCAGTGTTGGTGCTAAGTGCAGTTTGTTATCAGGAGGGCAGTGTTGCTTTAGTGCAGGGGTCTCCAACAGTTAGCTCGGGAGCTACCAGTATCTCGCCACCTACTTAACAGTAGCTTTCCAAAGGGTCAAAAGAAATGTAAATAAATCTCATAACATAGTCACATAAGGTATAAAACACGTTAACATTTCTATGAAATTCAGCGTGGCACAAAGTTATCCTACTTTTACTGCTCTCTATGTTGGTAGTGCAGACCAGGCAGGCTATAACTATTGAAAATAAATTTAGATTCAGATGAGTGTTTGCACTGTGCTGTAAGTGTGCAAGATTCTAAAGGATGTTAAAGGGGGACACAAGGACACAAGGTCAGAGATTACAGTTTCAGTGAATTTTTTGTGGACAGAGGCACAGTGCTGGCTTTTAGGATAATCTTGTGTTCAGAAGTACAGCGTTGGATTAGTGTAATAGTTTCTGGTCAGGATTGCAGTGTGTTAATGTCTCTCTGGTGGTTTCCAAATAGTTATTTTTCCTCTTAGCTTTGACCAACTCATACTCTCTGTCTCCTCAGCCCTGTGTCTGCCAAAGAGTGTCAAACCAACCCAGTCTTACGACACTTCATTAAAGAGAACATGTTTCTTAAAGCATCTGTGGAAGAAGCCATAATTCGTCTCTGTCTCAGTGCTCATGTTGTCAAATGAACTGTAACTGGGCCCTCACTATAGACTACTTAGCCACTCAAAGGAGTGTGTTTAGGCGTGTGTGAATGTAGACAAGTACACACACAAGTATACACACCACTAAATCTGTAGGTATAGTGCCTGGATGCAATTTTATACATTTACTGTGGTCATAAATATTCTCATGGCAAACCGATTTTGACCAAGAACACCACCGGTGTTCAACAGTTGAATAAAACATGCAAAATGTCATCAGAATCATATCAGATATTTGCATATTTGTTTACTGTGCTCAGATGTCCTGTATGAAGTCATGAAGAGTTGTGATCATTGAATGTCAGACTGAAACAGTTATTCATTCAAATTTGACTGTAACACAACTGGAGGGTTGACTGGTCTCTCTCTTTCAGTACTTATTTGGACTCTGAGCTTCAGCTGGGCTCTGTTTAGCAAGCCTTTAAAGCGCAGCTGACTGCTCTTTCTCAGCACAGCTGTAGTCAGAGACAGCCAGTAGACGGCTCATGTTTGAGTTTGACTTAAATGGACTCTCTGAGAGCTCATGGAGTGGACCCAGCCTTATCCAGAACCTCTTTGTACACGTGTAGTAGTAAACTAGCCTTATCTAGGTCCTTTTTGTACTTGTGTGGTAGCAAATGAGCCTTAAAGGAACAATCTGATGTGCATCAATCCATAGCCCTGTTGTTCAAGGTTACTAAGTGCTGTCGTTGAAAACGAACAAGAACATTTGAGCACAGACAGAATAGTGAACCTGTAGCTACACTATCCGGATGGGGCACAGAAACTCACTTTTTGGTTCTTTTTCCCACCGACAGCACTCACTGACCTCGAACAGCAGAGCCATAGATTGATTTACACAGGATTTCTCCTTTAACTAGGCCCTCTCTCTCCACACTCTTATAGCTGAGCCACCTGGCTTATGGACTCATGTCTGTGCATGTCAGTCTGGCCAGGATGCCTGTCTCCACTTCTTGTTCGCCTGAGATAGAGAACCAATCAAAAACTGAATTGCTGAGCTGGCAGAGCCTATGAAGTAAAAGTTGCAGTTGAGTTTTGATAGATTTAAACAGTGATGGAGGAGGCATTCCTAATATCAGCTGGCAGCTGATTCCCTGTTAGTGTTAACTCATAAGCTGCTACCTAGGTGGGTGTAGTAGAGTGCATTTCTCCCTGTACTGCTCCCTGTGTTGCTGCCCTGATTCTTCTGGACTAAGGTAGCTGCCTGGCTGTACACAGTAACTGTAGCAGTTTGCGGTGCCTCTTTCCCCTCTCCCAACAAACACTGAAATGGATCCAAACAGTGAAATTCTTGTAGATGACTGTCTGTCCAAGTGTGACCATAAATTAGATACACTTTAGTTTTTCCCTCGATCTCACTAACATGTATTACCTCATCAAGAATGTGTACAAATGTGAACAATTTATTCATTGTAAAAACAACAAAAAAATCCACTTTCATTGGCTTTTAACAGGACTGCTGGTAAGAACAATGCGCTCATTGTGCTTGCTGGCAAGCATGGCCGAAGCGCTGAAATGGATCCGGGCTTTGCCTGAGTTGCACAGAGCATGGCTAGGAGAGACTGTCTGTCTCCGCCTGTGTGCCGGGCACAGTGCTGCTCTGCTTCACACACAGCTGGAGATAGATCAGATCTGGGCATGGCTCGTGCCGATTGGCCAGATAAGAGGTGGATCTCCTGGCGTTAGCTGTCATCTGTAACCTTAAGGATAACTCTGTGCTCAACTTTGTCTTGAATTTGTGGGTGAATCCCAATTCTCCTCCCGTACCTCCCTGAACCCTCAAAGACGTAATTGGCATGAATAAGCCCATCATGAAGATCATTCTAGTTACATCTTTGAGGGTTCAGGGCTTAGGGGGTACATTGGTATTCAGCCTGTGTGTCTGTTCAGCAGATAAATTAGACCCACAAGGGTCTCTCAAGAAGGACCATGTGTTTCTCTAAAAAACAAGCACATTAATCTCAAACTCACTTCCTGTTTTCTGATGACAACGCTGGCTGTGGGACTTTTTGAGCCAACCACATGCACATGCATGTGTTAGAACCCATGGAAGGCGAGCAAACTGCACACTTACTGTAAGACAGTCCTCATTTAGTCAGACAGCATACGGCATCATAGCTGTGGGTTAGAATGCTGTGTCTGGCCTGGGAAGCTCTGAAGCCTGTCAGGCTTCTGTGAGTGGAAGGGCCTGGTTCATTTTAGGGGATTTTGACTTTCTGAAGCTCAAAAGGGAAGGTAATGCAAGGGAAGTTTATTCATGTAGTGCATTTCATCCACAGAGGCAGTTCAGTGAGCTTTACAAAGATAAAGGCAAAGAACAGTGAATAACAGAAAATAAAATGATTGATTGATAAAAAAAAGAAAACTAAATAAGTAAACTAAATAAAATGAATGACATATAATAAACCTAATTTTAAGAGAATCAGGCTGCTGTAGACCACAGATGAACCACCTTTCAGCATCAAAGTGATGTTATCAACAAGGGACAGCATCAAAGTGGTGTCAACAGGGAACTGAGACGTTTTTTCTGGCAAAATGCCCTGCAGTATTCAGCACATCTGTCATGCAAGGTGTTTGCAGAGAAAACCTGAGAGATGGACTAAACAGTGATCACCGTAAACACCGTTATGGTATATGGTATGGTGCATGATAGTGACTTGTCTTCTATCAATGAACCTGGCAGGGAGAGAGAGAGAGAGAGAGAGAGAGAGAGAGAGAGAGAGAGAGAAAACTCAGAAAGAATGTGGAGGACAAATTCTGAAGTATCATAATATTCACTGGATTCAAGCTGGACGGTTAATGAAGAGCATCATAAATCTTATTGCCGACACTGAGAGATCTGATTAATGTAACAGTCATGAGAGACTGGGAGTCCTTATCAATGAGTCTAATACATCCCACCGATGATCCTGAGAGATCTGATTAATCTGTAACAGTCATCAGAGACTGGGAGTCCTTATCAATGAGTCTAATACATCCCACCGATGATCCTGAGAGATCTGATTAATCAATCCAAGAGTCATTATTATTGATGAGTCTGAGGCTAGGTTACACCAGATACGTTACGGAAGCGCTAAGTCACATCAAAATACATGAAGACTGCTCTATTTCTTAGAGTGTTGACTGTGCAGTTGCATCTGGTGTAGCCAGCAGTGTTGCCAGTTCCACTGATTATAGTGGAAGCTAATTGTTACAGCAAATGTGACTTGGAATTCATGCTTCTGTAACATATCCAGTGTAGCTCTATGGTGAGAGTCCTTTTCTATGAGATTAATAGATCCCATTAACAATGCTGAGACATCTGATTAAGAAGTCTTTATTACTGAAGAGTCAGTGTCCTTATCAATGGGGCTAAATGTTCTATTGATGATTCTAAGACATCTGATTGAGGAGTTATTACTGGTGAGTCTGTTCTGGGCAACACCTGAGTCTGGTGTGGAACTGAAACCAGAACCAGGCTGAAGTCCATATCTCTGAGTCAGGGTTCATCAGCCTTTCTCTTTTCTCACAGAGCTCATCACACAAAAGTCAGACACGTGTGAGACTGATCATTAACTCACTGTAAATTAAACTGCTATTCTGAACTTGACTGGTTAAACTACTGCCGTATTACTGGGCAGCAACAGTCACGGGTGTTCTGTAATGTTGCAGTGTGCAATGTGTGCAGTCTTCTGTTTGTTCCTACAAGCACTGACAACACTGGCCACAAAAAAAAACAAAACTATTTATGGCTCAAGATCTGCAGAGAGGATGGAAATAGACATAGAGTGGGTGGATGTAACGCATATGAAACGCGTCTTTTTTCAATGTATTTTCCTTCAACAGCATTTTTTGTGTTTGGCTAGCGTGCCTGTGGACTTCACTCATCACTTTTAATTTATTTAAAATAATTTATTAGAATTATCAGTGAATGAGTCAGTGAATAGAAATCTCAATGTAAAAAAAATGTAGTGTGACATGAAACACTTACTTGACCCTCTGTTGGAGCTAACCTCCTGGATGCATTGTGCTATTAAATAGTATTGCTATGACGCAAACTCTACTCTCATCAGTGAGGGGTAACCCAGCATTGTCATCCCTGATTTGTCTCTCTGACACATCACACCCTTATGTGGTTTCCATTGATGTTTCCAGAGTGATGTTTGACATTGTTAGCTTAGATGGAAAAGAGACATCAGCTGTCTAATGAACAGTGCGTTACATTAGCTTGATAATTAGGATATAACTGTGTTCTGCTGATGACAGCCAGCCATGCCAGTGAATCTTCACTGTTGTCAAATCAAATTCACAGAGTGAAGGAAAGTGGCCAATCAAATTTGCTGTCATTGCTGGAAGCCTGTAATTCAATCATAGCTGGCAATGTTGGCTGTGTGATCGGAGTTTCCTTGATTGTGATGTGAGTTTGATCAGATCTCGTCTTACAGCAAAGCCGCATCATTTTATTGCATTGTGTGAATGGTCACTGAATGCCCTGTTGTGCCCGCCTCCCACTTCTTGCAGTAATCTATAAGCTATATGAGGTGGCTATGAGAATATGTCTTGGTAGCTCACAGTGCCAAGGCTGTTGATCAGCTAGCCAACTAGCACAGAACACAGACTATAGTGGAGCCTAGCACGCAAATGCACAGCAATATAGATCATGTGTCAGCTTATTATGGGCCACGTACTGCAGGCACTGGGCTTTCCTGCTAACGGACCCTAAAAGGAAAATGTATTTCTTGCACCGACTGGTTGGTTTGTTTGGTTGGTTGGTTTTGATTCCTCTAGTAGCACCACCCAGCGCTCACTGTAGTCTGGGTCTTGTACTGAAATGTATTCCATAATGATGCATACATGCACATGTATCACATACCCGGTAGACCATGATCTGCCGCTCTCCTTCTGGTTCTCTCCTCCATCAGCTGGTGCTGGTGCTGGTGCTGTGGGCAGTGATGGGGTGACGTGTGCATCCTGTGCTGTTGGGAGGAGCGGAGGATTGTGGTTTTCTCCACCCGGATGTGCTTTGTGATAGTGATAAGCCTCCTGGGCTCACCACCCAAGGGGCCGGCAGACAGACAGGCAGACAGGCAGGCAGGCAGACAGGCAGGCAGGCAGACAGCAAGGGTGGTCTTGTCAGCGTATGATATGAGAAAGTGTTTCTTTTCTCTAATCGCTCTGTTCAGTGCTGGCCGCAGCGGCAGCCGCGGGGAGGAGGAGGAGGCCGGACGAACGGACGGCGTCTGCAGCACAGGAGTGCTTTTGTTTTGCTGGCTTGTTGGCATGGTGAGATCAGAGCGTTGAGAAACTGTGATAAAACACACACGCACAATGACAGGATCTGTCTCGCGTGTGTTTCAGACCAACCGCCCAGGGTGCCACTGACACTCTAAGCAACCCCCCCGCCCCCAACGCGCACAGTCACACCACTGACACACTCAAAGACCAAAGAGCACAGGAGATCAGTTTGGCCTCAACACCCCCCCATACACACTTTCTTTCAAAGGCATATTCATTTAACTTCATTGTAAGAGATTCAAATAACCCTGCTGTGTGATATTTTCTCAGTGACTTTATAGAGGATCCTCCATAAAAGTCTTCATTTCCACAGCCTTGCCTTACTATGTCTAAATGGGAAAATATCACCTCAAGAGCTATTAGTGGGAGAGTCCTTCTTGCCTCAACAATCAGCATTTGACAGCATCAACAAACAGAGCTGGAGAGTTCAGCTGCACTCAGCTGTGGTTGACACACATACACACACACACACACACACACACGACATGCACTCACACACACTTGCTCATGCACGTACACATACTCAAACACAAAAACACCCACACAAACATACACACACTCTCACACACAGACTCATAAGGGAACAATGGCCTCTGTTAAAGGCTCAGAAGGCTGGCTGGTACCAAACCAGTCCGGGAGGCAGTACACAAGCGTAAACATTTGTTTACAGTTGTAACATAAACATAACATACCATAAACATAAACAATCATTTATAGACAGAGTGGTTATCCCACATATTAGGCTTTTCTGTGTGGTTACATGTATTTAGCGGCTTTCACTTGTGTCCCAAGATCATCTAGCCTAGAAATCTAGACGCACCCTAGCGGTAGCAAATAGTTTTGCTCAGCAGCTACATCTAGCCACGCACCATAGGGCCTTAGTTGGGCAACCATTGGTCTCACCAAGGCTTGGCAAGACGAATTACAACACTCGGTCTTTGTAAAGAGCTGTTGGGTGGGCTAAGCACGATAACGACTGTGACTGTGATGAGGGCTGTGATGGTGAAAATGAACAAAGCGCTGGTCTTCTGAATCGGTTTTGCCACTGAATTTGCAAGAGTCAGGCTTGGGTTTTTCTTTGAAAGCTGAGCACTCAGGACATATTTGCTGTTTTGCTGACATTGCTCTGATTGGTTGAGGCACTATCCAGTTGAAAAACCACTGATTCCACCCCTAGGAGAGAGCCCAGTCTATCGGTCATGGCTAGACTATACATTTTCATGTTATAGTTTGGCTTGTCAGGCTAAAGGTCAACAACTCTCTACAGACTCTTTTCTGCTATGTTAGTCTTTAGGAGAGACCATATGTGTCACTGTTAAAATAAATATATTATTATGACGTAGTAATGTGTATTGTTTAACATTAGTGTGTCAAACAAATTGTGGTGCACCGCTTTACTGCAATTAATCAAAGTGCCATTTTTTTAACCATATTCACATAATAAATAAATAAAGTTTTGCTATTCTTCACTCAATGAGATTATTTGTAAATGGGAGAATGTGTGTGTGTGTGTGTGTGTGTGTGTGTGTGTGCTTCATCGTCCCTCCCTTTTAAGGGGTTAAATATCTACCTCACTCGGCTGAACTGAGTCTCTCTGAGGCCCTGTTTCCTGTGGTGGGTGTTTGGGAAGGGAGAATCGGCCAATTCAGATGCAGCAGGGGCACAGGAGTGAGTCATGGTGTGAGCGTGTGCGCGCGCGTATGTGTGTGTGCGTGTGTGTGCACGTGTGCGTGTGTGTGTGTGTGTGTGTGTGTGTGTGTGTGTGTGTGTTGTGTGTGCGCCGGGCAGAGCGGAGCCCATAGAGAAACCCTGCAGGCCTGCTGCTGCACAGAGCCCAAGTGTTATGGCTGCCTTGCGCACACACACACACACACACACACACACACACACTCACCCGTGGTGCATGAGCAAATATCGTTGTTTGATTTGGTTGCTCACGGTTTGGGATGTGTCTTTGAAAGGTGGGACTCATATGTATATGTATATATAAAAACACAGCAGATGAAAATAGTATTTAAATCCCCCCCTTGGAAAGGCTGTGGCATATCAGGCGAGTTTTAGGGCACACCTCGAGCTGAAAAAAGACAGGGTTAGTTTTAAACAGCAGGACATTCAGTAAGGCAGTTGGGACTTAGTTCATCAACATGCTTTTTGTTTTTCTCCTGCACAGCACTGTCTCCCTCGGCTGGGCCATTTGGACTTCATTAGCTTGAGTCTTGAATTCAGCGTGTGAAGGAAATGCCATTTATCCCTCTTGAGGAAATAAAGACAGAATAATACACACTTTGCCTGACAAGCTTCATGAGGAAACAGCGCTGTGTTGAAGGAAACTTGCTCAGCTCTGTGCTTGACAGATAGCCCAATCAGAGGAACAGCCCACTGCTCATCAACAGTGCCTAAAAGTGCACTAAACGTTACCGTTTCATTATGGGAATTTATTTCAGAGAATTGAAAAGAGATCAAGCTTTAAAGTGAACACTTCACTATCTATCTCTTCAGCAAAGATAGACCCTTATCTCTTATGGGCTATTCAAGTCCTCAGACTTTGTTTAAAGCAGCATAAAACTCACCTCTGAGAACTCCACTACTAAGTCAAGTCAAGTCAAGTGGGTGTTATCGTCATATCAACCATATACACTGTATATAGTGAGACAGCGTTTCACCATGAATTCAAGTGGTGCTACATTTAAGATATACTGTATAAAAAGCCGTGACTTATTGGTTATGACTTCGGGCTGGGGCAGCCATGGCCTACTGGTTATGGCTTTGGGCTTGTAACTGAAGTGGACCATGGCTGAAGTGCCCTTGGGTAAGGCACCTAACCTCTCATTGCTCCTTGGGTGCTGTTATACCAGGCATCCAACTGGGTTAGTGTGTACTTCACTTCAATGTGTGCTATGTGTGTTTCACTAATTCACAATTGGGTTAAATGCAGAGACCAAATTTCTCTCACGAGATCAAAAGAGAATACATGTTTGTTATTATTATTTTATTTCAGACAGGCTACTTTTAGTACACTTACGCTACATTTAGTGCACTTTGGCTACATTAGTGCACAGACATTGTAAATATGCATAAAGTATGTCAGACAACAAAACAGGACATAAGTGGACTTGTAACAGAGCACTGATTGTGGTAAGATAGGTTCACAGTGGGATGGAGGTAGAATATAGAGTATTTAGCAGCATAGAGAAAGTGCAATGTGAATAAACTATGTCATGATTTGTTGTTGTTCAACAGTCTGACTGCTTGAGAGAAGAAGTTTTTCCCCATTCTGGAGGTGTGGGCAGTTACACTGCAGTACTTTTTCCCTGATGGCATAAACAGTCCATGGACGGTGTGTGTCTTAACAATGCTCGTGGCTTTGCACAGACAGTGGGTGTTGTAGAGGTCGCAGAGCAAGGGAAGAGAGGTCCCAGTGATCTTTTCAGCCGTCCTCACAGTCCTCTGCACGGCCTTTTGTTCTGCAGCAGTGCAGTTACCAAACCACGCTGTGATGGCACTGCTGAGGATGCTCTCAATAGTCCCCCTGTAAAAGGTTGCCAGGATGGGGGAGAGGAGGTGTTCCCACCGGAGCTTCCGTAGAAAATAGAGGTGTTGCTGTGCTTTCTTTGTAATGTGTGTGGTGTTCTTGGTCAATGTGAGGTTGTCTGTGATGTGTACGCCCGAAACTTTGTGTCCTGAACAGTCTCAACTGGAAGGTTGTTTAATGGACAGTTGGGTGTGTTTGCCCGGAGGTCTTCTGAAATGAATGATTAGTTCTTTTGTTTTGTTCACATTGAGGGACAAGTTGTTGTGAGCACACCAGTTGCTGAGCTGAGTCACCCCCTCTCTGTACAGGGCCTCATTGTTTCTCCTTAGCAAACCAACCACAGTTGTGTCATCAGCAAATCTGATGATGTGGTTTGAGCTGTGTGCAGTTGCACAGTCATGGGTTAGAAGTGTGAACAGCAAGGGGCTCTATAATATACATATATATAATTTATGTCTAACCTTTAAAGACATATCAACTTGGCTGATTCATCCCAGGTACATCTTTGAAGTTTCAGGACCTGGGGCTGGGGGGATATTGGAATTCAAGATTAAAAAATCTTTGTTGTCTATCACAAAGTAATAGAAAAACTTTGTCTTAGGTTAGAGGGTCAAAGGGAGTTCAACTGGAATCTGGAGTCTGATGCGCATAGAGAAATGAATGGGAATCAGAGTTTAGCCAGTGCCTGATGCACAAATAAAGCGGAATGGAAATCAGAATTGATCCAGTGTCTGATGCGCATATAGAAATGAATTGGAATCAGACTAAAGCATTAACTACGATGGCACACTTATTTTTCTCTCTTCCTCAGATTCCTGACCCTTCAAGATGGAGGATGGGCAGTGTTATTACAATGAGACCATCGCCTTCTTCTATAACCGCAGTGGCAAGTTCTTGGCGCAGGACTGGAACGCGGTCAGCACGCTGGTTATGGGGCTGGGCATTACCGTCTGTATCTTCATCATGTTGGCCAACCTGCTGGTCATGGTCGCCATCTATGTCAACCGCCGCTTCCACTTCCCCATCTACTACCTGATGGCCAACTTGGCCGCGGCCGACTTCTTCGCGGGGCTGGCCTACTTCTACCTGATGTTCAACACGGGCCCCAACACGCGGCGACTGACGGTCAGCACATGGCTGTTGCGGCAGGGCCTCATCGACACGAGTCTGACGGCGTCGGTGGCCAACCTGCTGGCCATCGCCATCGAGCGCCACATCACCGTCTTCCGCATGCAGCTACACACACGCATGAGCAACCGCCGCGTGGTGGTGGTCATCGTCATCATCTGGACGATGTCCATCGTCATGGGCGCCATCCCCAGCGTGGGCTGGAACTGCATCTGTGACATCAGCACCTGCTCCAACATGGCGCCCCTCTACAGTAACTCCTACCTGATCTTCTGGGCCATCTTCAACCTGGTCACCTTCGTCGTGATGGTAGTGCTGTACGCCCACATCTTTGTGTACGTACGCCAGCGTACCATGCGCATGTCCCGACACAGCTCCGTCCCGCGTCGCAACCGAGACACAATGATGAGCCTCCTGAAGACCGTGGTCATAGTTTTAGGTGAGTCAAAGCACTCTTGACTAAGTCTTGACACTGTTTTCTTAGCCCCCCAAAATGTTTTGACTTGCGTCTTCATTTTGAGTCTAGTGTTTTATATCCAGCAGCTGTTGAAATTCTCAGATGTTTGTGCACTTTCTCCAGGGTAATGTTCTAAAATCATGAGGATTGTTCAGGACAGGGTGGTGTTCTGAAAATGATGAGGATTATTCTGTGAGGTACAGTTCTGAAAATCATGTGGACAGAGGATGGCGTGTTCTGAGATGATTCATGACGATTGTTTTGGGTGCCACCACACCCCGGAGCCGACATAGTATGGCATAACGGAACTTGTTACACTGTACTTCTGTACTACTGTTGTCAATAGAAACCCTTTATAATATCAAACTCAGCCTGCGCCTCAATTACAGCATTCAGAAAAAAAGAAACAATGCCTGTGTACGTTAGCAAATGACAGAAAGTAAAAAAAAAAAAACATGACGATTGTTCAGAGTGAATTAACATTCTGGAATCATGCCAAGTGTTCTAGTTCTAGTGGTTAAGAATATTCTCTCCAGTGGAAGGGGCTGCTGTGTGCATGCCATGCCAGGTTTCACGTTCTCCATTTGAAAGCACTTTTGCTGAGCACAGTGTCAACCATGACGCAGTTCATTGCGTTTCCTTTACTGTGAGTGAAGCATTTAGCTTAAAGGCAATCCCCACGGCCCCAAAACATTCCTACTCTCTGTGTGAGAGAACATCTCTTATCAGCTACTCTGCCCTTCCTGAACCGCAGAAGTTCAAAACAGTTCCCTTTCACACAGTATCTCAATACTCAGGCTAATCCGCTCTGACACCATCATGATGCTATGTCTCTCTGCACTTTACATTTAGGGTTCAGTGCAAATGCATTTGCTAGTCTGTGTGCTCTATAACAACACGGAATCTTTTTGAGTTGTCAGTGTCATTGTGTTCATGAATGCAAAAACAATCTAATTTGATTCAGCAATCAGCAGGTGCGGGCAGAAATTGTTGTTTTATGGTTCGACAAATTTGACTTTTAGAGTATCAGTACTAGTCTCAGTGATGAAGTGATGACGTTCCATCAGTGAAAGCAAACCAGGCTTTTTTTTCCTTGTTTGTATGAGAAACACTTGGGAGATTATTTGTACGAGCAGCAAAAGGGAGGTAATTCTCCTCCACACACACATGCACACACACACACACACACACACACACACTCTCTCTCTCTCTCTTTCTCTCTCTCTCGTTCCCACTTCCTCTGTGCTTGGGATGAGTTCCAGGCTAGCAGTGACCTTCACCTACTGAAGTACCCCCCGAGTGCGGAATGAGGACTGCATTCCAGTTACCTTGCAGCCATAATCATATGCAGAACACATAGAACAAACATGGAGCCGGATTAGTCGGTTTTTACTATAGATTTATTTAATCTATGACCAAGCCAGTGCTAGCATCAGCTCAGGGGAAGGTCACCGACAGACTTGCGGGAGGATTTCTAAGATGAATGAGAGTCCATGCGTGAAGTGACGAGAAGTTGGGGAGGTGCATGTGTAGTCCTGTAGGGGGCGCTGGTGATGATGGCCATAAGAAACATTAATGAAGTCGATGTCTGCCTAGTATTCCTAACAGACAATGTGAGTGTTTCAGCCTATGAAAACACTATCTGAAGTCAAAAATGAGTTTCAGCCTTGTAGGACTTTTTTTTATTACATTCCAAGCTTTCAAAGACTTTGACTTTTAACCTTTCAGACACTGACTTTCAACCTTTTTGAACGTCAGACTGAACTAAAGTCAGCATACAAAGCCCCATGTAGGTCAGGTCTGGAGTTGGTGGCTGTGTGTTTAGGGATCAAACCCGTCACAGTGACGCTGAGGTACCAGGGTGAGTTTACGAGGTGAGGCGTTCCTCCCAGTACACACAGGAACCCTATTCCACAGAGCCAGTTCCTTCCCAGGCGCCCAGATTTACAGGGCTGGGATTTGAAAATGTAAACGTCAGAAATGTTTCTTTTCGCACGCACGCTTCAACAACAAGTCGGCAGTGTGTGTTTACTTAGCCGCTGCCACCAGTGCGTCACCCTCACCCCCTCTCCCCAAGACAAAGCGTCCCTTGACTTCCTTCGCTCTCCCTCTCCGCAGCCTGAGAGCTGCTCACTAGAGCGTGCAGTGGCAGACCCACTGTGCCGTTGTCGTCGTCGTTTTCGTTGTTGGCTCTCCCACAGTGCTGGTGCCGCCGCCCCACCTTGGTGGTTCCCTGGTGGCCGGAGCCAGAAGCCCAGTCACAGACCCCCACCCCCTTATCCCCCTCCAGGCCACTGTGGCACAGGAAACAAGCTGTTGTTGTTTAGACAACCAGAGCCTTAGGTGTGGTGAAGCGGTGGTGGGGAGGTGGAGCTCAGAGGACAACAGCAGGCTCTCAGGCAGGCAGGAGTCTTGGACGCAGAGAAGAGGCAGAGAAACACTTTCTTGCCTGCTAGCACAGAGATTATGGACAAATGTTTAGTTTATTGTTTTTTTTTTTTTGTTGTTGTTGTTTGAGTTTATCTGAGTATTTTCTCTTTCCAAAAACGATGACATGCAGCAACAACAAGCACCAGTCCAACAACAGTTTACTGAATAGAACCTCTCTCAGGCCAGTTCTGATTCGGAATCGTAGCCTCATGTAAGCGAGATCCAGTCCAGAATTCACCCTTATTCAAGTCAGCCAGAATAGACCCTTATGCAGGCTGGATCTGAGGCAGATGGGATGAAACAAAAGCCAGCTGCATTCTAGAACATTTCTCTGAATTAGAACACTTCTTTTGACTCTGGAGTCAACCCTGTTCTGACCTGTGGTTTGTTCTGGGCTCTTGGCTGTTCTTGGTTCCTTTCTGTTCTCTTCAGTCAAAGGCAGCCCCCGCAGGTCAGGTTAGGCTGGAGTTTACGAGCCAAAGGATCTGAGAGATCTCTCCCATCTGCTCCACATCTGACGCTGCGCAGCACTGCAGCGTCTGTTTAGACTCTTTTCACTGCCTTACATACTGCACATTATCTGTTTGTTAGTCATGCATCATATTTTCTAAGACAGCTGGGCTTGGTTCCAGCATATCAATGAAATAAATTGCACAGTCTGTTTTTGATATGGCCAGCTATAGTGACTGAATTCATTATGACATGTTTCACACTCTGTTTGCTATCATCCACATTTTTACTGTGCTTGTGTTTGGCAACCAATTCAATTTTTAGATTTTGTTTTGAAAAGCTGTAGTCATTAGCTGATGTGCTTTATGATGTCTTTATGGAGCTCGTAAAGTTTGTCTTTCTCAGCCTAGAGGAAGTTTGTGGAGAGCAGAGACATGGCACAGATGGAATTTCCATACTAGCTTTACAGGGGCGACATCACTTCCTGCCACTGACCCGTCATGCCACCATATTTGTTTTCCAGGCTGTCGCTGCTGTCCTAACCAGGAGCCGTAGGCTAGTCAGTGAGGGAACGAGTGAGTGAGTGAATGAGTGAGTGAGTGACGAGTGAGTGAGTGAGTGAATAGTGAGTGAGTGAATGAGTGAGTGAATGAGTGAGTGAGTGAGTGAGTGAATAAGTGAGTGAGTGATGAGTGAGTGAGTGAGTGAACGAGTGAGTGAGTGAGTGAACGAGTGAGTGAGTGAGTGAATAAGTGAGTGATGAGTGAGTGAACGAGTGAGTGAGTGAGTGAATAAGTGAGTGAGTGAATGAGTGAGTGAGTGAGTGAGTGAGTGAGTGATGAGTGAGTGAACGAGTGAGTGAGTGAGTGAATAAGTGAGTGAGTGAATGAGTGAGTGAGTGAACGAGTGAGTGAGTGAGTGAATGAGTGAGTGAGTGAACGAGTGAGTGAGTGAGTGAATGAGTGAGTGAGTGAACGAGTGAGTGAGTGAGTGAATGAGTGAGTGAGTGAACGAGTGAGTGAGTGAGTGAATAAGTGAGTGAGTGAATGAGTGAGTGAGTGAGTGAGTGAGTGAATTAGTGAGTGAACGAGTGAGTGAGTGAGTGAATAGTGAGTGAGTGAATGAGTGAGTGAGTGAATAAGTGAGTGAGTGAATGAGTGAGGTGTGTCTCCCCAGATCACATCTGTTGGACAGATGACGCAGGCCAGCCTCTGCTTTCAGGACGCATTAAAAAGAGTTATTCCTGATTTCTTCTGGGTAGTGATGTCAGGAAAGAAAGAAAGAAAAATCACCCACCCTTCCTTCACTATCCACCCCAGATATCATCTGCCCCAGGCATAGACCAGTATGCATCTCACACACACACACACACACACACACACCACACACACATATATAATTTGTCAAAACTGCTATTGTTTTCTTTGTTTCTTTGTTTGTTTATTTTGTAACAAGTGTTCAAAGTTCCCTGTTAAAATACAAAGTAGGCCTTGAGAGTACCATTTTACAGTTTCTAAATCATCAGTGGTGGACTTGTTAATGCTAAGACAAGACAAGATGGAATGGTAGTATGAGTGCTCTAAGTTCTTTTTCTTAGCACAACCGCATGATTAAGAAGACATACAACCATGCGTGAGTGAAACATGAAATGATCCTCTCCCGTTTCCTTAAGAGAGTCACTCTGTCCTGGTGTTTTTGCACTGTCTCACCCTATCAGTGCCTCTGCATATAAATAAATCAAATCTAAAATGAGATCAAAATAATGTGGATAGTCTCAAATGCTGGAAAGTTTGGCGACTAACAATCATCTCATTCTCTTGTCCTCCTGCTTCCAGCCTGGAACTTACAGGGCAACAGAGAGACGGGGGGAGAGATTGTGTATGTGTGTGTGTGTGTGTGTGTGTGTGTGAGTGTGTGTGTAGGGCAGGGGGGTACTGTGAATGATCTCACAAAACAGCCCTGTGTCTGCTAATGTGCAGAGCGAGAGCTGGCGGTCGGCGAGTTTCATAGAAAATCGTTGCGAAAACAAGGTCTGCATGTGAAATGCAGAACAAATGGGGCTTGGACTTTCAGCCAGGCCCCTGATCCATCCGTTTGCGTGAAACCACGCTAGGCATGTGTCTAGTAGCATCACAGGTGCTGAAATCCCACAGGGGTGCATACCCCTCCACCCCCACACCCCCACCCCACATCCATCCTAATTCCCCCTCCACCACCACCACACACACACATCCATCCTAATTCCCCCTCCACCACCACACACACACACCCTTATCCACATTTCTGCATGGCTGTGAATGACAAAAAATGGCCCGCATGTTTGTGTGAAGAATGCCACGGGCAGAAACAGTTGTTGGTCATGGAATGCGTGTCTTTCAAGGTCTGGCTCAACCTCCTCCTTGTGTCCTGATAAAGAGAATAGCAAGAATGAGAGTGAGTCATTCTGCGATGAATCCAAATTTTATAATGACCAAGCCCTTTGTCCCTTGAAGTCAACGCTGACAAAGACCAGAGTCAGGCATTTTTAGTGCAGTTCCAGCTTCATCACCACAGTACACACATTAATGACACATACACACACACACACTGATGACAGGACAACATGGTTATCATCCGCCCATGGCAAAAATAGCCACGCTAGCTCACTTTTTTTACCCATCCCCACCCAGTGCTCTGTCTCTTGGGTCTCAGTGTGTTCACAGAGGAAAGATCAGCACTCTCAACGCTGTCGAGGACTTGCTGCAAACCACAGCAAGGCTAGTTAACAACAGGGCTGTTTTTTTTTGTTGTTTGTTTTTGTTTTACTGCTGTTTGTCCAGCCTGGTCTGGCTTTCGCCACAGATAAAGAAATGTCCACCACAGGAATAAAAAAAAAAAAAAAAGGAAAAAGCTGGCCAGCGAAGCACAGCACTGCACCGCACTGCGGGTTCTTTGGGCAATGCTCACTCCTTCTTGGACAAGTAAGGGAGTAAAGACGTTATTATTTGTCGGGCCGTTAAAAGGGGGCTGTGTTCACTTCATGGGCATTGCCAGTGAGTCTTTCCTTTATTCCCCCACATGGGACTTGTGCTCAGGCAGCCTTTGAGCTGCATGGTCACAGGGCTCAATTGTGCAAGGTGACCCCTGAGGAAGTCATAAATCGGAATCCTGTTTGGAGTCAGTGCAGCGCTTTGATTGGGTGCCAGGTTAAATACCCCAGTTGAAGTTGAAGTCAACACGCAGAGTGGCGGAGGAGGTTTAGGGACCTGAACTACACACTGGCCGGCATTGTTTACTCCCTAACTAACTGCACTGAAGAAATAACCTTTCCGCACTGCGTACCAATGTCAGCACAGAGTATGCATAGACGATGGCTACACAATACATCTAATGCATGACCAGAGTGAAAACCATTGCAAGATGCTACCCCTGTTCCCCAGATGAGGGCTGATTAAGTCTGAAGTGTTCTTTCCAATCCTTCAGCTTTTATGCAGGTTCAGAGCCCAACCTTATGTCACGTTATGTGACGTTTACTGGCCAATCAGAATTAAGATGTCTGCTCTGGGCTGCTCTGCTCTCTTTTTGTCAGGTTTTTGTATACTTTACAGCATTTTCTAAGGTTTTAGATTTTAGTCACAGTGTGTTTCCCAGTGCTTTCCACTGTTAGTCATTTCTGATAAATGGCGTCAATATTGAAATGGACTTCCTCATATTTCTCTCATACTTAATCACAGGTTATTTTCAACATAGTTTATTCTCTATATTTATCTATTAAATTTATTTATCTAGTTTATTCTCTATACTTATCTATTTGTCTATATTTTTCTTTAAAACATAATCATATCATCACCTCCTCTTTTTCAGGCCCTGTTGAATTTCCTGTCTATGTGTGTGTGTGTGTGTGTGAGAGAGCTTGACTCAATTTACACTTTTTTTCTCTGGCCTCCTCTCTCTCTCTCTCTCTCTCTCTCTCTCCCTCTCTCTCTGTGTCTCTTCTACTATTGTAACAGCATTTTCTCTCCTATATTAATACAGACAATACCTGAACCTTAACAACTCTGTCACGATATATCAGTAAATACAACACACTTCTATATATTACTTACGATAATAATTACCACACCCTCTCTTCTTATTTATTATTTTCTCTGAACAAAATGGTGATCTCCTGCCACAACATGGGGTGTTTTTGGTAATGAAATGCAACATGGTTTCATATTAGAGGGATATTTGTCAATGTAACATGTCACCATACCCTGAAAGAAATAGAATGATCTGTCTCTCACAGTCGACACTGTTGGATAATATGTTCCTTATCATCACCATAAAAATAGAGCTTGTTTTTATTTCTACACCACACAGTTCCCTCTGCCACAAGAGCCCGTGGTGTGGTCATTGTGAGGACGAGGATTACACTGTAGTAAAAAAAGACACTTAGTCTCATGACACTTGTCAAAGGAAATGTTTCAAATTAGCTGTTAAACCAGAGGCCAACTGGAAAATATATGTTTGGTCTTGAGGTTTCTCTTCTCGGCCGTGTGGGATATCGGCTCTTACCACAAATGTGCACTATCACTTTTAGGGGGAAGTCGTTTCTTGCGCGACATCTCTTGAGCTCATGGGAAAGACGTGGTCCATTATGGGGCTCACACGCTGGCGAGGCCCCGGGAGGATGCTTAGGGTTGGGGGGTTAACTTAATTACCCCCAACCATTGTTACTGGAACCCAGTGGAGGGGACAGCACAAACATAGTCTTTGTTAGCCGCCTCTGGTGTCACTTTCAGGAAGCTGAACTAAAATGGACCAAAATGTTATTTATGATATCACCAGCTAAGTGTTTTCCATTTCCAGGATTGACAAGAAGGTTTGGGTTGTGATGAAATTGTACATTAAGGTAGCAAATGTATTTGTCTAAGCACTTTACACTAATGCCCATATTTCCAGTCATTTCCTGTATTGCTTCCTCTTTTTCTGCCCAGTGGAGTGTTGGTGTAGTTTAACCTGGAGATGACCTGAGATACAATCTGATAAGTCTGAAGTTTATATTTGACCCCATGTTGTTTTGATTCATAGCTAATGCCTGGTTATATGTGATGCCCTATATCTCCTCCCTGCTTCCAGATAAACTGACTTGATCCAGTGCAAGCCAACCTGATCTCCCACAAATGATTTTCATCCTCTATATATCAAAAAAGAAACATATTGCCATCCAGAAAGCGAATATGATCCCAAGCTAAAAACATGAATGTGTACATGTCTCTTTTGCTGAAAGGCCTCACCTGTGGACAGCGTTGATCGGATGTTGTGTATCCTCTTGATTTCTGAGTTCATCAACACCACAGTCAAACCCTTTGGCTGTTGCACTGTTGCCAAGCTCCGACTGAGTACATAATTGTAATGTCTGTACAACAGAGAGGAGGTTTATTAGGACAGCGTTATTCCCCATTTCCAAATGATTACATTTCTTAGTCTGGGTAAATGCAGACTTCACGTCAGTCATGATTAGGGTCAAAGGTCAAGTCATTCACTTCCCATTTCCAAGGGGCGCTACCTGTGTACATTTACATTTACATTTAGGCATTTAGCAGACGCTTTTATCCAAAGCGACTTACAAAAGAGGATAACATTCAAGCTACAACACAATGAACTAACAAGGAGTGCATATTGCTAACATAGAGTCTGCGCTGTTTTAAGTTGAAAGTGCAATAGTGTAACACAATATGTGGCATTTTATGTTAGGTGAAATCGCTGTCGAGGTGTCCTGCTCTAGGGTAATAATGGAGGAAGCAGGGGCAAAGAAATCTACAGTGCTTAAGCCTCCACCAAGTCCATTATCTCCCTAAGTCGGGACATCCCTAAGCCGTTGTCCCATCCAGGTGCAACTTATGCCAGTAGACAATGAGCAAGCATTAAACACAAAGGAACCGTGCGGTTCAGTTTTAAAAGAAGCTAACCTGTTTGGTTGCCATACTTTTTCCTTTGGTTATTGAGCACGGTGAGGTTGATAACAGTTAATTGCATTGTTGCTTGCTAGTTCAACGGTCGTTTATTATGGTTGCTATGGTTACCATTCAAAAGAGCATTGATATGGAATTGTGATTAAACTTTTTTACCAGATCTACTTCATAGCTGTCCTGTTATCGTGTAATAACCCTTTTTATAGCCTACAGTCTATGGTAATAACACATACTTTGACTATGTTTACATGCACTTCAGTATCCTGAATATGAGGCTTATCCCGGTTTTAATTACATTTGGCATAAAATGTTTACATGAATACAGAAAAATCTGGTTATTAATATCTCTGTTTACATGATAAATACTAATATTCTGGTTACTTATTATAGTGTTCTATGTGGTGTTCTCACTGAGGATTCTAAAGAGCACCACTTGATTGTCTTGGCGCTCATCAGCATTCCATCTCGCACGTCACACTCTAGAATCTTTCTCCGCAACTGTCAGAAATCAGGATAAGGTGTTTACATGCTACAGTATCCTGGTCTCTATCTCGATTTCTCAGAAACCGAGATAAAGGCTTATTCAGGATACTGAATTCGGGAAAAGGTGTGTACATGCACAAATGCGATGCTGGGATACTTAATATCCCAGTCATATTTGGGATACTTAAATGCATATAAACATAGTCACTGTCAGCCATTCAGAAAACTCTTTTATTTCTCTGGGTGATAAGTTAAATTAAAATGTTTCCATAGGGACTAAATGCCTATTGAAACGTAGCAGGGTGAATTCACATTTAACAGCAAGCCGTTTGGGTTTACCCAGACTAAATGTTTGGGTTTACCCAGACTAAATGTTTGGGTTTACCCTGAGTTAACATTTATGTTATTTAGCTATTGCATGCAAAGCTAGTTTCTGGATTAGGAAATTATGTATTTCTATTTGTGTGACCTGGTTATCCACTAGCTAACCACTAGCTTTAAAATTCAGTGACTGGCATTATGTTAAGTTTTGGGAGTTGAATATTTTGTGTGAACACAGGATGCTCCATGATTTCATGATTTTTTTTTTTCATTGTTTGTTACTGCTTGGAGACATAGTTTTGGATGCTGCATTCTGTAAACATCTGTTTTATCATGGCCTGCTGTTCCAAATTAGCTATTTGTGTCGTTCCCATGGAGTCTGTGCACTATGGGGGCATCGTTTCCATAGTCGGCTGCTTAATTTGGATCCCACAGCAAAGTCAGTGGCGGGAACAGTGGCAGATGCAGTCCTAGCAGCCTGCATCCGATATTTCTATAGGGGCAAGTGCGCTCAGGGGAATGGAGCGTAAAGACAGAGAGGAAAGCAAACACATAGGCTAAGCAGTGGGATTGCTGGAGGAAATTAAAGTTTTTCATTCCCTCCCTATCTCCTTGTAAGACTGGAGAGCACCTCAAAGCCAGCTTTGAACAGCTGCCCCGCCCTTCCCAATACCTCCCCTCCCTCTCTCTCTCTCTCTCTCCTTGCCTGACTGCTCACAAGAAGCGGCAATGCTGTGGATAGGCTATTAGCTTGCTAGCAGCTTACTGGGTTTATCTAACTCCTGAGAGTCGCCGCATAGCTTTCAAGTGATGTCAAGGGTGCAAGAACAGCTGCATTTGCTAACAGAAAGCAGAGCCCTCACAAATATCTGCTCTTGTACAAAATAACTTTTGTAGCCAAAATATTTAGCCCCCTTCTGACAGTCTGGAGAGAAATGCGGTGCTGTGGCGGCAGATATTGTTACTGAGGCGATCAACACGCTTTTTACTGCGTTAAGAGTGAAGCAGAGAGAAGAAGCACAATTCTGTCAGTTTTGCTGTAACTTTTTGAACAGTCATGTCATGTCTTTGTCTGCCAGGCTTCAGTTCTGTTCTCTATTTTTGGTGATAAATGACACAGCCCCATTTATGTGATGTTTTGACAGGGCCACAGGATTCGGGGTTTGTTTTGGATGTTGCTACTCATCGTAACATGTGTTATTTAAGTTTGGCATGGCTGCAGTGAGGGTTTTGTTTTGACAGAGAGTGTGTGGATTAGGAGGGTCACAATAACACTTATAGGCTATGATATCCATGAAATATATTACACTTTATGTTGTTCAGGCGTCACTGTCACAGATCATTTTACATTTTTTCTACTCTTTCCAATTCGAATTACTACTGCTACTTCAATGATAATAATATTACTAAAACTACTACTACTACAACTACTACTACTACTACTAATAATAATAATAATTTTCATTCATTGAGATTCATAATTGCTGCTCAAGTTGTGTTATCCCAGTTAAAAGGAACTACAAGAGATGTAATGGTGACCTCTATATGACCTCTAACAGTTTCTGTCTATTACTCCACTCTGCCAGGGGCCTTCATCATTTGCTGGACGCCTGGGCTAGTGCTGCTGCTGCTGGACGTCTTCTGCGGGACCTGCGATGTGCTCTCCTTTGAGAAGTTCTTCCTGCTCCTGGCTGAATTCAATTCGGCCATGAACCCCATCATCTATTCATACCGCGACAAGGAGATGAGCGCCACCTTCAGGCAGATCCTGTGCTGCCAGCGGCAGGAGAACGTCAACGGTACCGCTGAGGGCTCCGATCGATCCGCCTCCTCCATCAACCACACCGTCCTCACCGGTGCTCACAACAACGACCATTCGGTGGTGTGAGGGGGTCTGGCCTGGGTACGGGCCAAACCTGGCCCAGACGAGGCCAAAGCAGCGAGCCGTGGAGATGCTCATGTGACAGGCAGGGATTCCGGCGTTTCAGCGGCAAAGACTTTTTCTTTCTTTTGTAATTTTTTTTCCAGTGTTTTGTAAGGTTTTAATGTTTCATTTTTTATTTTTTTTATTTTATTGTTTTATTTTGTTTTTGCTCTGTTCATTTTTTTATTATTTTGGAAGAAAAAAATGTTGACTCTATGAACTATTTAAAGATTTATCTCTTTGTGATGTGAAAGATAAGCCAGTATAACCGCTTCCACAAGATTCCGTCCATTCCCACATTCCCCAGTGCTGTCAGGGTTGGAAAAGTTCTAAATGAAGGAATGAGAACCTGTCTAGTGATGAAACCATCTGCCAGACCTGGGTGGAAAGTGCAGAGATCTGAGTGTACATTTGCAAGGGAGTCTCATGCTGTGACAGCAGAGCTACTTCGTTCTCCGACAGCTGCACTGAGCAAAAAGCCCAAATGCTATTTAGCAGTGTTAGCAGTGATCTCTATCAAATTTGGCTAATCGCCACCAAATTTAGCCATCACAGAATTTAAAACTCTCCCTTCAGTGTGCTGAAAACATTTTATTCTCATTCTACTTTAGTGTTATCAGGATTCCTAATTCGCACAATTGTACGTTTTTCAGTTCTTACTCAGGGGGGGTGATCTAGCTAACACAGAAATCTCCTTTTGTAAGATGAGGAAGTGATTGAAGGTTGCTGTTTTGTCTTTGTTTTGTTTTTGGTGCTGTGACCATTGCTATCCCATCACTGAAAAAAAAAAAATCACACACACACACACACACACACACACACACACACACACATACACATACACACATACAAAAAAAAAACAAAAAAAAAAAACTTTTGAACACTCCGTTGACCTTCATACCTAATTCTAGAATGAAGACCCGGGGTGAGGTTTTATCAATTCTATACAAGCATGGCATCTGTCAGACAGACAGCCAAAATAAACACCTGACCCATGAGTCCGGAACATTGGCTGGAGGAGAACTCAGAATTAGATTCAGGTGAAGACCACATTCCACAGTCAACAGTGACCCAGACACCTCAAGCGGAGTCGCGTAAGTGACATGGGTGACGTGCTTTATCCAGAAGGACTGAAGCATAGAATCCGTTTTCTTTTTAGTAAAACTAATGTTAATAAAAACGCTCTTTTTCATTGCTCTGTACAATTTTACCTTTTGTATGAATACCACAGTGATGTTGATAAACAACATTGCCAGAAAGATTGAAGGCCTTCTAGAAAATTAAGCTTGAATTTTGTATTTATATATATTTTTGATGAACAAAATTCCATCACTCCTTGACAAATTGATAGTAAAAGTGAATTTGACCAATTTGACACACAGTGGCTCCATTTAAACTGGGCCTAAACACTTCAACCCATGAGGCAGTTCTCTGGGACCGCGTGCAACATTGTCTTGTGATTTAGTACTGCACAGGTCAGTATTGGACACATGAGACCACTAGCAAGTGGCTTTAACATTGGAGCAAAATATTTCTTTTCCACATAGCTACATTGTGCCTGTACATTTCTATTGTTAGAGCAAAATAGCTCTGTTCCACTTGGCTACAACGTGCCTTATGTTTGCCGTCTTTTAGCTAAACTTCTAGATTCCGCTCCGCTACAGTCTGCCTTAGTGTCTCCATTCCTTTCTAATTAAACTTCTGTACCCCGCTCGCTTGGCTACACTGTGCCTGTACATTTCCATTCTTTGCACTGACATGCTGACGTCCTGCTTAACCGTTCCGTCACGTTGGAACTGCCTTGTGACGCTCCGTGATGAGCTTCAATAGCTACAGTATGTATATGGTCTCGCCTTTTTATTGAGTCTGTCTTTTTGCAGTCCTATCCTATCCAGTCCTAAAACGCTATCTTACAATAACTTGACTACCTTTGCTACGTATTTCCCGTGTTACTCCTCTCACACAGTGTTAACCATGGCATCTTTGTAGATTTGGTGTCGTTGTCTTACTAACCCAAACATATTCAGGGACTCAGAGTCATGAACTGATTAACATGTAATACCACAATGCATTTTTGTTTTTGCTCCTGTTGAGTGCTAACATGTATGCACACGGACATCATCCTTTTTAAGGCTTGTAATATTAAGCTTATGGTTAGGAAACTGAAAGTATGGGCCATGTTTTCCTTCAGTTGGTCCTCTCTGTGAGCAACAGCTTTGTGCTGGTGCAAACACTAATGAGTAACAGTTTGGTTTATGAAACTTTGTTTTGGGTTGGTGAGGCGCTCTCAAGTCAGACTCAAAAGAAAATTTCAGAGTCAATTAGCAAATATCCCTACAGTATTCTATGAGGTTGTGCTGTCAGTAGGCATTACAAATGTCAACATTTGGTGCGACATAGCTAACACTAACAGGGCACAGAAAAACAAAGCTGAAGTGAAGTTTCTTTGCCCTCATTAGTTAGCGTTGACTGTCGTTTTGCTACTTGGTCGACTTTGTACCAAATTTTCCCATTTTTTATTCCTACCTAGAACACTTGGTAGCCATGAACAACAAGCCTAGGGGTTGATTGACTCTAGACTATTGTCCTAAAGTGCTACTGCACCAAGGCCATCCAGTCTCAACCATCCAGTTTACATCTATAACTACAGCAATGTACTCACAAGCAAAGCAAACTGAATGATCAGTCTGTGTAGGTTTGTACTTCATATATCCTTGTATGTATGTACGTATGTTTGTAATATATGTGTATATATTCAATGTTATTCAAGAAGGGAAGATTTACTGTCGAGATCGCAAACAGAACTGGGTTATATAATTTGTTCTGTTAAGCTTTTGACCAACTGAAGGACTTTAAAATATCACCTTTTACTATATTATAATGCCCTTCTGCATCATTGTGTTCCAAATTCTGTGTACAGTCACTAGTTTTATTTTCATGACAGAGACTGAAGCAATGTGTAACTAATCATTTTCTTTTATCTTAATTCTGGCACTATAAGTCTTATTTGTTTTTGTTTTTTTTTTGTGGTTTTGTGATGGATTTCAAATTATGATGCAATGGGTGAACTTGCCATAGTGACGTCTTAGTACAAATTATGAGTTGTAAATGTCTGTTAAAATATTTTAGCCCAAAGAAAGGAACGAAATCAGTCATATTAGTCTGCTTAGATCTTTTTTATATGTTTGCCTTTTATCCTTATATACAAGTTTTCAGTCCCAAATGTCCAACAGTGAATTACTGTGCAGTTTATTCCTCTTACATTGTCTTTCAATCAGATGCCTTCGTCTAAAGACAAAATAAACCTCTATAGTATTATCATGGTTCTGCTGTGTGTGCATATGTGTTTATGGGTTTTCCTTTCGTTTGTTTGGAGAACACAGTGTGTACTTATTTGCCCAAGTCAACAGAAGACAATGGAGAAAGTAGTTTGGGTTTTTTTTGTTTTTTTTACACACATTCCAGCATTCCAGCTACAGGTGATTGATTTGTTGCATGAACCTTCTTTGACTCACACATCCAAGCGTAGCACTGCTGAAAGAGAGTTCCCCCTCCTCTGGACTACAGGAAGTTCCTGCCAACACAGCCGCTGAGTGAAGGGGATGTCACGCTGTCATTCTCGCTGCCACTTCCTGGTCCAGTCCTTAATGCCCCACCACCCCCCTCTTGGAGCAGCTGGGTTAGACCTGGCCCAGAGCCGGCCTAGAATCCTCTCCAGATTTCACTCAGCTCTTGTGTGGAGAGACCGTGCTTCAGCAAGGCCTGTCAAGAGTGACCTCGGTGTGCTGTTTTTAATGCTGTGAGTGGCTTTTGGTAAAAGTGTTGGCTTGGTAAACACATAGTAAATTTAACAACACAAACAAACACACAAAAACAAACAAACATATACTGTAAGTACATACAGCATACATACATTTCAAAAACAAACAAACGAAAGACACAATAAAGAATTGATGAGAACTTGCTTGGTATGTGAGGTATAGGGCCACTTGCCATTCCTCTGGACAATGGGGTTTTAGTCCTGGGAGTCTGGCCACAGACACGGTTCTAACCCACTGCAGCTGTGACCTGCATTCCTCACAATTTGCTCTGCCCCGAAAAATATTTGATTTTGGACACTCAACCTCCACTGCCGGCAGAGAATACATACAGTACAGTAAAGTCATGATTTATGATTTGGAGTTTTGCCTTAAAAAAAAGAGAAATAAAATATAATTTCTGAATGGGTCAAATTAGGTCAGCCGTTCTGAGCATCTTGAACAGCCAAGTAAGATCAGCACACTGCAGGAAATAAGTGACATCACAGCAAAATGTTTTTTGCATTTAAATAAATAAATAGATAAATTAAAAAAAATAAAAACACATAAAATAAAATAAAATCTTTCCAAAAAAGGATGACTAGGTCATTTTAATTGGCCTAACCACATTACTAATCTATACTAACTGCCGTTATTAATATGACAGTATATCAAAACAGTATTATGTCTGTGAGTGATAGGCTATAAAGTCTCAAAAGTCGCAAAATCATACAAATTTGATTCGCGAGTGGGAGAAGCAGTCAGAAAGAGAGTGACGGTCAGACAGGGGCGCTGGGCAGAGCGAGAGAGAGTCAGCATCGTAGTATAGGGGAGGTTCTGCTGGTTGGCATGTCTGCCTTACTTAGTGTTGGTGCAGCTAGAGAGGTCTAGTCTTAAAGAACTCTGGCCAGCGTAGTGGAGCTAGAGTAGTCTTTGGGAACTCTGGCCTAGAGCTAGACTAGTCCAAGGAACGCTAGTCAGTGCTAATGAATCTAGTGTAGTCTTAAGGAACACTGGCCAGTGTTAGTGAATCCATAGTAGTCTTAAGGAACTCTGGCCAGAGTAGTCTTACTCTTGAGAAATCAGTCAGTGTTGCTGGAGCTAGAGGAGGCTGGTGAAACCAACCCAAAAAAAGAGAGGAAAGAAGAGAATGTGAGGTTGAGACAGAGAGAGAGAGAGAAAGAGAAAGTGAGAGATCGAGAACAGGAATGAGACTGCTCTTTTGCAGTCCTGTCATGTTTTTACACAATTCTCCAGAACTATGTCGAGCAGTCAGTAACTTTTCTCCCACTGCCTGGCCATTCAGTCTGAAACTCATTTGAACTCATTCAAGAATGCAACACCATATGTTCTCTCTCTCTCTTTCTCTCTCTCTCTCTCTCTCTCTCTCTTTTCTCTCATGTAATCCACCTATACCCAAAAAGATGTCAGTCAACTCTCAGTGTCAGGAGTTTGGAAGGTCTATCACTCCTGAGACAAGACACAGGACACGGAGAGATTGAGACAGAATCCATCTGACCATCGTCCTGTTCAGCTGCAGTCAAAGTCAATCCAAGTCACAACATCTTCTCTTGCACTCTAAGCTGACTCAACAGAGTACAGAAGTTCAGGAAGTTCAGGTTTCAGGGGTTTTAGGAGAGTGACGGATTCACAAGGCAACACATCTATCAGTGTGGCAGTTTATGACATACTTTGATAGTTTCATATAATAGACCTTCGTGCAATATAGATTTATCTGTGCAATATGCATATACGCAGTATGGGACTATTCAATGTGGGCTATTCACTACTCACAAAGAATTTGTGAAGATAAGATGAAAGGTGAAAAAAAGGTGAAAACCTGTGAATGATTATTGATGGAATACAATTTAATGTAATAATAAAATCTGACACCATGAAACGCTAAATGCATTGTTTTGTGCAAAAGGAAGAGCTCTGTAACATAACTAAAAGTGGTGCATATGCACAATGTCTAAAATACAACACTATCTTATTCACGGTGTCTAGGAAGTCAGGTAGTTGGTGACCAGCTGTTCAGGGATGATGCTGAAATATTCTATGACTGCTCAGCAAGTCTTTGATCATGCATGCTTAAAGCAGATTACGTTAACTCAGAGCAGGTTCTAGACCTACTGTCATCTTTGTATCCATGACTGAAAAAGTCTTTGTGACTCTTTTGAGATGTGTGATCAACACCCTCAGGGTGAGTTAAATCTGAGAGGCATTGTTCCACCCATCTATTACATGTGCAGAAGCATCCGAATCCAAATGGAGAATATATATGAACGTGGTCTGGCTAGAACCTGGCTAGAACTTAGTCTATATGACAGAGGCCAGCCTGGGTGTGGTGTAACCACAAGAAACCACACCTGCATCTAAATGTGAGGGTGTGTGTGTGTGTGTGTGTAGTTTTAGATATCCTGCACGGACTGCATATGAGTATCCCCTAAATGTATCCACTATACAGTAAACACATACCTTTTTGAACACACTCCTCTCTCTGAAGTCAGTGTAAATGGGGAGGCCATACGCCTAGAGTACACAGACGGAGCTATTTAGAGAGAGAGCGAGGGCAGTTTGATTTTAAAAAAGAAAGGGAAAAAAAGCAGCAGCAATCGCTTTGAAATATGCAGTACTGTGTCCCACTCTAGCCTCGTCCTCCTGTTTGGCCCGGAATCCTCCTCTGCTGGGAAGGCCGGATCGCCAGATAGCGTCTTGGCATTTGGGATTTGGAGTGGGAGTTCATCCCTCCTCCTCCTCCTCCTCCTCTTCCTCGTGGTGCAGACATGCAGAGGAGAGGAGGGGACAGGACAGGAGGCGAAGGCCGAGCTCCTCTCAGCCCTCTCTAAACAGTTTAAGAGAAAACCGTTTGAGTGGCGCACAGTCGCTTTCAACTCATGGCTTTCAACTCAACAGCTGTGGACAGGCAGACACACACACACACGCCACAAACACATACACGTATATACTGTTCATACACACACACACAGACACACACACACATGCAGCTTATTCATACAAGGGTAGGGAAAGCAGCACTTGAGATGGTCTACTCTGTTGTTGATAGTCTATATTATGACAGGGTAATTTACGATGGTAGCGTGATGTCTGGAATTCCCCAAAGCCCTCGGAGTCGGCCAGGAGGGTCGGAAGGCAAGGACAGTGACTCCTTTTTTCCCTTCCTGGTCTCTTGCGGAATATGCTGGAATCTTGGCCCTCTGTAATGTCCAAACCACCGAGCATCACGTCACGGGGGGTCACGGAGAGTTGAGGGCTTCGCACTGAGATCACTCAGTCCCCGTTTCACCTCACCTCGTCTGTCCTCTTCCATTCTCTATGCTCACTTCTTCCTCTGGGCCTGTGCAATCTTCCAAGGTGTCAGACAGATAGACACAGAGACAGACAGACAGACAGACAGACTCACTGACTAACTAGACAGCCGATTGATTGGCAGTCTGGACGGAGCGCTGAGAGATTCTGTGTGTGTTTGTTTTTCCTGTCTCCCTGACCTCTCCAGTATCCCAGCATTCTCTGCTCAACATATAACACCTCAAAGATACATAGACCGACAGACAGACAAAGAGAGGGAGAGAGAGAGAGAGAAAGAGAGGGAGAGAGGATTGCCCATGGCAAAATCTGGCACTTCTCTAGGATTTAATATGTGCCAAAGCCTCAACATCAAAGGGCTTTGCTTAAATATATATAGTTGAGGAGGGGCATGATGTCTTTAACGGTCAAAACTGTCAATCTGTCAGAAAGGTTGCAGCAGAGGTCTTTTCATGCAGCAGACATGTTGTCTGTGTTGTTTTAGTGGTTGTTCCCGTGGAATAATGCCATTCTTATTGCAGTCTTCAGCTCTGATACAGTAAAAGAGCTGGGCTTTACAGGGAGTCTGTGAGGGAGTGAGTGGGGCTCGAGAGTCAGCAGACAGGCAGTGATTGCTGGATGGTGAAACAGCGCCACCTATCTTCCCCTGTAATGCGCTCGCCTCATCTGAAGTGTATTTCAGGGGAAAAAAAAGATACCAACATACATTTAAAAACATGTTTATTAATTAAATTTATTTGGTGTATCTATTATGTGACAACATTTACATAAAGCTGATGCCAACTAATTTGTATTTGTATTTGAGTTTTTTCCAGAGACATCTTACAAAAAAATAAAATAAATTAAGGATGGACAGTTCAGATTTCATTATAATGGTCACTGCATACAACATAAAAGAACCCTGATGTGCTGCAAAATGTTTGTTTACTTTGAGACCGATTAGAAAAGAAAGAAAGAAAAATCTGTCTGACAGTTACTTTCAGCAAACACTATAACAACAAAACAAAACAAACTAGAGATTGAAACAGAACTACGGATGCAACATTGTGTTTAAGAAACACTACCGAGCATGTTTAACATCTCAACTAAATATGCAACTTGTTATAACCATGTGATAAATAAAGTTTATTCATTTATATGAAGCTCTACTGCCTGTTGCATTTCTGATCAGCTCTAGATTGCTGCCATGTTGTTGTGGAGATCCTGTTACTGTATGTCGTAAAACACCATGAAAAAACAGAGAAGACATGAATTTGTCAGACAAACTCACACAGGAGAGTTTAAAATCTCAATTAAAAACTGGGAAAGTAATGACAAAGATGACAACAGCGCTGAGAAACATCACACAAGAAAGAAACATTTATTATAAAGTGTTAGTGTGCCACTGGAATATTACCAAGTCCCAACGGATCATTCACAAACTGTTGGGAATCACTACTAAACAGGCTGTGTACCTCACCTCACAGTGAAGCTACCACTCTGCAGGAGTTCATCTGTAAGCCTTATGCTCAAAATAACACAGGTCTGGGTTGAACTGGGCACATTTATGGGACTAATGATTGTAATTAACAAATCAAAGCAAAAAAAAAAATAGTAATACTTACAGTTTATATATATATTTGTATATCCATGCCAAATTGATTTTATAATTTTCATTTCAGATTGACTTCTATGCAATATAATAAAATGCATGTGATTTGACAAAGACACAAATATTTGAGTTTATTTTCTTTGTCTGTTGTATCTCTATATCTCTAACACTTTTTTTTAAGAATTCCCTTTTGGTAAAATAGAAGGCACTAGGCCTACATAGATAAAAAAAAAAAGCATAGCTATGAGTCATTTAGGGCCTAACTGCCTTCCTTTGGCAAAGCCTGACTGTGCCAGCATTAGCTTATTTGTCTGGGAAACTTTTATTGAACTGTCATTGTTTTATTTTACATCAGCTACTGTACATATTGTTTTTGTTGTTGCTGCTGTTGTTGTTATTTTCAAATGAGGGTTTTCACTCTTCTTTGAAATACTCTGATACTACATGATACTGACATGTACATGTACAGATGAATTACTTAATTACATTTTACATAATATTCAGATCAAATTAATAATCCACTCTTAAAGAAATGCAATATTTATTGGTAAATAAAAGCTGAAGAAAGGAGTTTGTTAATACATAAAGCATAAAATTATATCAATACACAGTTATCACTGCTAACACACAAACATACATATACAATATGACTTTCCATTCTTAGGACAGCTTCACCAGGAGAGACAGGGGGTCAGTATCCACCCATGAGGTCCACCTGAGGGCTGCCCTTGATGTTTAGGCCCGGACCCTTCATGACGATGGCATCGCTTCCCTATGTCTGTCATTGCTCACTATCACAATCTCAAATTCTCAAGTTTAGTTATAAATTTATTTAATGCCAACAGTGAGAGTTACTGGATGTGCAGGTCCTTCAGTGGAGGCTGAGTCACAGAGTCCAAGTCCAGCCCTGAGAGGCAGGAGAGTCTTTGGCAGTCTGAGTGTCTCACTTTGCCAGATCCCCATCCGAGTGACCCCACAAACCATCTGCGCCGACCCCTCCTTCTAGGGGGTCTCTCAGGGTTCCGGTGGCGGCGGGGGCGGTGGAGGCTGCGGAGGTGCCATGTTCTGGTGCATGCGCTCCAGGATGCGGTGAATGCTGGGAAAACTGGGCCGGTCGGCGGGGTGCGTGCTCCAGCACAACCTCATCAGATTGTACAGCTCCACCGGGCAGTCGTCCGGCCGCGCCAGGATGTTGCCATCGCGCACGTAATAGATGACCTCCTCGTGCGCCATGCCGTAGTACGGCTGCATGCCGTGCGAGAAGGTCTCCCAAAGCACCACGCCGTACGCCCACACGTCCGACTCGCTCGTGTAGCGGTTGTAAAAGATGGACTCGGGGGGCATCCAGCGGATGGGGATGGCGTCGTTCTCGTTGGCCTTGTAGTAGTCGGCCGAGTAGATGTTGCGCGACAGCCGAAGTCGGCGATCTTCACCACCATGTCCTCGCCCACCAGGCAGTTGCGCGTGGCCAGGTCACGGTGGACGAACTTGCGCTCGGACAAGTAAGCCATGCCAGCCGCCACCTGTTTGGAGACGGAGAGCTGGTCCAGACAGCTGAGGGGTCCGGTGTCGGCGCTGGGGTCGGCGTCAGCAGGGTCCGGTTCTGAGGACACGCTCCGTGCTGCCAGGCTGGGCTGGCTCAGGCTGTGGGTCTGACCCGGGGCCCGGCGCCGCAGGTACTCATTCAGGTCCCCGTGGGCCATGTACTCAAACATCAGACACATAGGCTTCCCCACAGCACACACACCTAGGGAGGGAGGTAGGGAGATTTAAACACACACACACACAACACATATACATACACACACATGCACTCACAAACACAACACAACACATACACACACATAGACACACACACAAACACAAAACATATACACATATACACATAAACACAAACACAAACACAAACACAAACACAACACATACACAGACACACGCACACACACACACACACACACACACATAGGTGCCTCAGTTAGAGCCAACCAGAGCCCCATTGCTAATACAAACAAGCCCTTGTTATTCTAGAGATGGTTGATGGTACATGGTGGGCTTTGCCCAGGTTTCTTCTACTGGTGTGACACTGATGCCTGTGTGTGTGTTTTGTGTGTGTGTGTGTAAAAGAGAGAGAGAGAGGGGTCATGCGTGAGGTCAGTTGCAGTATAAAGGACTTGTGTTGCTATTTTAGGTGTTTTTCCGCTCTCGCACCCTTGGGGAAAAGGCCACAGTGAGCAACATCAACCAGATGTTGTGCTCCATTTAAAGCCACTGGATTGGCAGCAGCTGTGTTGTGTGTGTGCCCTTATCTAAAAAAGCCCTAGGGGGCTACTTCCTGTGTGTGTGTGTGTGTGTGTGTGTGTGTGTGTGTGTGTGTGTGTGTGTGTGTGGTGTGTGCGTGCGTGCATGTAAACCATAATCAGTATAAGCGAAAATAAATATGCTTTAGTATCCTTCTAAGTTTCAGCCCCCTGGAACAGAGTCATTCACTTCATGTAGAGTGGCTGGTGAGTCAGCTGAGAAGGCCATTGGCTATTGGCTGCACTCAAGGTCAAGTCTGGGACATCATCACCAGACAGCGAGAGGCTGGCTACAAGCTGGCTGGAGGTTAGGACCTGAACACAGGATGAGTTTGTGAGGGGGTTGTGGGGTTGTTGTGAGAAGGTTCAGGGGAGGTTGTGAGGAGGCTAGGCTGGTTGGACTAAATGTGAAGGGTGGAACATGATGTGAGTGATGGGTTGTGAGAAGGTTGTTGAGAAGGGTTTGAAATGAAGGTTGTGAGGAGGTGAGGGGGTTGTGAGGATGTTGTCAGGAGGTTGTGACGAGGTTGGCTAGGGGCTTGAACACAGTGGTTGTGAAGATGTCAAGAGGGTGTGATGGGGTTGTGAGAAAGTTGTAGGGGGCTGTGATGGGATTGTCAGGGGGTTGTAAAGAGGTTTGTGATGTGTTTCAAGGATTTGCAGGGAGGTTATGGAGGGGTTGTGGCAAGGACAGGAAGACACTGTGTTGCAGAGATGTTATGGAGTGGTTGTGTGGATGTTTTTAGATGTGTTGTGATGGCTTATGCTTGTAAGCGGTCGTGAGAGTACCAAGGAGTCGGACGATGTTGGGGTGGTCAAACTCAGCCATCAGCGCCGCCTCCCTCTGAAAGTCATTCTGCATGTCGGCTGACGCCTCCTCTTTCAACATCTTCACAGCCACCATGGTGAAGGGCTCCATGGGCAATAGGCCTGGGGCTCTGAACACACACGCACACACACACACACACAAACACACACACACACACACACACAAACAATCACACAAACAAACACGCACAGTGAGAGGTCCATTGAGATTCTGACCTGTCCTATGGTTGTCACCGTCAGCCCAGAGAGAGGGGAAGACTACTTCCAGATGTGCGCTTCTAGTGCTTTGCTGCAGACAAACCTATTGGTTGGACTGCAGAAGAACTGATTGGTTGGACCTACAGGCAGATCTATGAGTTAGACTGGTGAAGAACTCCAAGAGAGAGTCACCATCCCCCATGAATTGAACATTGCTGTAGCTTGTCGTTGTCTTCTTCTTAAATCCCTGCACATTCTTGTGTTTGTATAAAGAGATTTGAGGAAGTATTTGTGCTGGAAAATGGACAATAGCAGGGGCCAGCTCGCCACCTGCGTAAGAGTAGCTCACTAGCTCAAAGGGTCAAAAGAAATGTAAATAAATCTCATAGCATAGTCACAAAAGGTATTAAACCTGTTAAAATCTCTATGAAATCCAATTCAAACATACTGCCCTGTCTGGTAGATCCTAGTTTCACTGAGACTGATGTTGGTAGTGCACACAATGTTTTGCTATAACTATGGAAAATAAAGGCACCACAAATTAAGGTGACACTTCAGATGAGTGTTTGCACTACGTAGGTCTAAGATGGTCAAGGATATGAACATTTATCTCCAGGCCTATCAGTTATACCGATGTGAAATAGGAGGTCTTGGCCATGTTGATTTTGCCAAAGTAGCTTTCGGAAGAAAAAAGGCTGGAGACCCCTGCACTATAGAAATAAAGACTTTTCAGTACACATACACACACACGCACACTCACATACGCACACACTCAGACACACACACACACACCATATAAACACACAGACAAGTTTCTTTTGACATACTTCATTACACAATATCCCAGTTTACACTGTGGGCATCCCTGAGTGCCAGGTCAAGGGAGCATTTCCCCATGGCTTCACCCAGCTTAGATCAAACA